>PVJA010054181.1:0-11663 GCA_004027025.1 Myocastor coypus
GCAGCATTGGCCTTGGTGGGGGGAATGGAGCTGGAGATTGAACCCAGAAACTCCCCCGTGTTAGGCAAGCACTCTATGCCTGAGCTACATCCCCAAACTCTTTATTTTGAGACAGGTTCTTCCTAAGTGACTGTATGGCCCACACTGTGAGCCAACTTGCAACCCTCCTGCCTCAGCCTCCCTACTAGCGGGTGTTACAATCACTGCACCCAGGAGCACTTGTGGTTTTATGATCAGTCCCAAGTAGTGTGTGTGAGTCAGTCTCAGCACTCTGGCCTTGCCACCCCTCCTTTCCCCAGGGGCCCTGTTCCTGACCCTCAACGCTGGACAAAACAAAGTTGACATAAATAACAAGTGAGTTACTATGTGTCTGGCACCTACCTAGGTCAGGTGCTGTCCTTGCCGTGGATCTGCTGGCTCCTCACAGCATCCTATTAGATGGGACCTAGGACCACATACAAAATTTATTGTTTTGTTAAATGTGTACCTGGTGAAAACACAAGAGAAGCTGGTGAGAGTGACAGGGACAGGTGCCGCCAGCCCAAGGAAGCACCAGAACAATGACTTCCTGTTCCAGGAGTCTGATGTGAGGTGGTAGCCGGCAGGAACCCACTGTGCTCAGTCACTGGCCAGGTATGTCTGAGGAGACTCAGCCTTGGCTCCAGAGCAGAGGGAGGACACCCAGAAGGTGCTGCCACTTCCTTGAAGCTGACACATCCAAAGCCACCTCAAAAGAGGCTGATGACTGGAACTCCAAGTCCAGCAGGATAGGGCCCAAGCTAACGAGCTCACACAGCTGTGTAACCCTGGGGTGGGCATTGTGGGTGATGAGGGTCACTGAGCCATGATGGCAGTGTGTGTCCTAGATCTGCTGCTATTATTAAATATGCAGCTTTGGACAAGTCATGCATTCATTTATTTGTTTGTTTATCCATTCATTCATTCATTGAAATACTGAGCTTGTTGGAAGTCAACAAGACCTGTGATAGACCTTGACAATAAAATTCAGGACATATTTTGTAGAACCATCCCCCAGAAATGGAAGACCCAGTAGTTGTACCAGCACTGAATAATACTGTCATGGCAAGGGAAGCAGGACCTCACGTCACATGGGAGCACAGAGACACAGATGCCTCCCTGGACATCGGTTTCTTCACCCAAAGAAGGAAGTAGTTGGCACCAAAGCTCTCCAAGTACCCTATCTATTCTATGAAATCAGCTTCAGGTCAAGTCTGAGGTCTCACAGGGTCTGCTCAACAGATCAACAGTCTGGGAAAAGGGGGTAGTCCAACCAGGGAATCCAGCCCCAAGCTCTGCAGCTCTAGCCTGCTTCCTGCTCGGCCAGTCAGCACCAGCTCTGAGCTCTGAGCACTCAGTGAGTGCTGGACTTATGGTAGGGCCCCTACTCCTGGGTCTCAATACCACAGCCCCAGGAGACCCCAGGTCTGGGCCTCCATTTCTGTTTTCCTCCAGACACAACTAGTCCAGACTGGAAGCCAGGCCACCAGGGCGTGAAACATGTCTTACACAATAGACTTCTGGCCCAGCAGGATTGCTCAGTGGTCTAAAGCGCCTGCTTAGGAAGGTTTAGGTGGATGCAGGAACAGAGATTCGATCCCTGGCACCACATGTTGCACCAGCCCTACCCTCAGAGCAGCCTGAGCCAGCCATAAAAATAAATAAACAAACAAAACCTCTGAAGCAAGAAAAAACAACAAATAAAATAAAATTTAAAAGACAAACAAAAGTTTTGAAACAAGAAAAAAAAATAAAATAAAGAAATCAGAGCCGGGTGTGGTGGCGCACGCCTGTAATCCCAGCACTTGGGAGGCTGAGGCAGGAGGATCGGTGAGAGTTCGAGACCAGCCTGGGCTACAAAAGTGAGTTCAATGCTAGCCTGAATTGCATAGTGAGACCCTGTCTCAAAAAGCCAAAAAAAAAGAAAAAAAAGAAATCAGCTAAAATTTTCTTTAAAAAAAGAAAAAAGAAAGAACTGCTGAGCTGAGAAATAAGAGACACGGTGGGTCCTGGGACCTTAGCCCAAGTCCAACCCCCACCCACACTCCAATCACTCAAGACAGGAGGGGTGAAAATGGCCCTTGACCCAGCCCTTCGACAAAGTTTACCAAGTTATCACTGTGCTTGGCAACCCATGCCCTTTTACTGCCAAGTGTGACCTGTCAGAGTGACCACCTACGTGCTAACTGCTACAGAGCCAGCACTCAACCAATTTCCTGCAACCCCGAGGGTCCTCACAGCTGTTTTGGATCAGCACCATGTGTGGTGATACAGGTAACTTGGGAGAAAGTTGAGGGTGGTTCTGAAAAAATAGCACAGTGAGGTAGCAGCTATGCAACCGATATGGCCCATGGAAAACCAGCCACTCTTCTCCCACCTGGGGTCTGCTCAGGGCTCCCTAGGCTGAAGCATGAGTAGCAACCTGGCCCCATGTACCACTGAATCCCCAAAGGACTTCAAGGACAACACTGAGGAGCAGAACAGTTTCTCATCCATTCTCAGACTGCCCAGAGGAGCAAGCAAACATTTGCTGATGCACGCGCCGGTCCACACGGCTCAGCTCCCCCTTCAGAGCTTGGCTTGCAGGACTCAGAGCTCACGTAAGTTTTTCTGCACAGACCCAGGACCCCTGATGACCTGTGGCCTCCTAGCCTTGGCATCCAAGCTCCCTGCCCAAGCCGGGTGTGGTGGCGCACACCTGTAATGCCAGCACTGGGAGGCTGAGGCAGGAGGATCAGTGAGAGTTCGAGACTAGCCTGGGCTACAAAAGTGAGCTCAAGGCCAGCCTGAACTGCACAGCGAGACCATATCTCAAAAGGAAAAAAAAAAAAAAAAAAAAAAAAAAAAAACCTCCTCCCTGCCCACATTTAATTCAGAGTAGCTTTCTCTGGATCACAAGAAGTTGCTACTTTTGGAGAAAATTTTAAAGGATGTGTCATCCCGCGTTTGAGGTACATAATGCTCCGATTTGTCCCAGGGACTCGGCACGCAGACATAACATCTTTTTGGCCATTTTCCCCAGGCCTTCTTTCCTAGCACACTTGTCAAAGCTCCATTTCTCCCTTCACTCTTTATTTAGTCAAATCTTCTTTCCCTTCCCTACACTCACTCCCCTTCCCCATTTCTTCTTCCTTTTCTCATGGAAAGAACTTCTTTCTACTTTCTAGTAACTTTCCTCTCTTTTGCTCCTTATTTATACCTGGGCTGGAAAATTGCCTATTCAGAATTCCACCAGTAACATAACACTGCTTCAAGTGGAAAAGGAGCCCTTCTGCTTTGTGTGCTAGATTCCTCCTGAAGCTACTTATATGCTAGAAGAGCTCAAGAGACAGAGAGAAAAATCCGCATACCTCTTCCTCGGAGGAACTGCTAGCTTGGAAGCAAGAAAGCACATTCGCAGGACAGACCCACGAACAGGGAAGAGGACAGGCTAGGCAGGGTCCTTTTAACCCACCCCTTGGTGTTGTCCTCACTGCCCATTGGCTGCCTAGCTTGTCCCAAAACACCCATCACCTGAGCCCAGGGAGCAGGCTTTCATGCAAGGTCTATTTAGTAAGCGGAGTAAACAAAGCCACCCAGTTTATACCCATTGTCCTAGATAGCTATTAATGGTGCCAACCCCCACCCTCAAAAGTTCCCGCTTTGACAAGAGGTGGCCTCAATATACAGGAAGATATCTGTCTTTCTGTATTGAACACGAGATGCCTTGTAGAAAGTCTCAAATTGCATGCCACTGAGAGAAGGCATTATGAGCCCATGGTTGGAATTTGTCTGGCTCAGGTAAATGGACTGCAGTTGTTTTTTGTGGCTCCTGACAGCCTGGCTGTTTTTGTCAGGTTTGAGCCACTCTGCCAGGAGACATGCAGCACAGCTGCAGTACTTTTACCTGTGGTTGAGAAATTCCCACCATGGGCTCTGCGTGCCTTCTCACCTATCTTCCTGTATACTGAGGGCCCCTTGTCAAAGTGGGATGAATTCAGAGTGGTAGTTGGCACTATTCAAAGACACACCAGGCAGTGGGTGAAACCAAATCATGGACATGCCACTTATTAAATACACCTGGGGATAAAGCCCATTCCCTGGGCCCAGATGATGTGTGTCTGGGGATGAGAAGGCCAGCTAATGGGCAGTGTGGGCAGCACCAAGGCGTAGGTGCAAAGAACCCTGCCAGGCCTGACTTCTTCCTTAATTTTGGGTCTGCTGGGCAAGCGTGCTCCCTTCTTTATATGCTGGGAATTCCTAAGGGGAAGAGAATGTAGTACATTTCTGTCTCCTGAGTTTTTAGTTAGCTGCGGAAGTAATCCAGCACACACAGGAGAAGGGCTCCTTTTCTCCCCAAAACAGCATCATGATACTAGTTGAATTCTTAACCATAGGCATTCTTCCAACCGAAGATGTAAATAAGGAGAAAACCAGAGCAAAGATTACAATGGGGAAGAAGTTCTTCACATGGGAAAGGGAAGAGGTGAGTGAGGGGAGGGGAGGGGAGTGCAGGGCAGGGGACAGGAGGGGAAGGCAGGGAAAGAAGATTTGACTGAATAGGGATTGGAGGAAGAACTTGCTTTTGCAAGTGTGGAGGGGAAGAGATGAAAAACTGTTGCTTCCTTGTGCACAGTGCCTGGGACAAATACAAGCACTGTGTACTTCAAATGTGGGATAATATACTTTTAACTTTTTCAAGGGCCTATGAGATGGTTCATGGGTCTAAAGCACCGGCTTAGGAAAGCTTAGGCAACCACAGGGACGGTAGTTTGATCCCGGCACCCCATGCTGCACAGGCAAGTAACTTTTTGTGACCTAGAGAAAGCTGCTCTGAGGTAAATGTTGGCAAGGGTTTGAATGCTGAGGTCAGAAGGCCATGAGCCATGAGGGGGCCCTGGGTTTCTACAGGCGAACTTCATTGCCTCTGAGTCCCACAAGTAAAGCCCTGAAGGGGGCAGAGGGAGCTCAGCTGTGTGGCTGGGCACACATGTCAGCAAAAGCTCGCTTACTCCTCTGGGACAGTCTGAGAAGGGACGAGCCATAGTTCTGTCCCTGTCTGCTGTCTTGCAAATTCTGCCTGTGGGCCTTCAGCATTATATAGGGGTAGGCAGCTGTGCATGCTTTAACCTGTGTAGCCCTGAGCAGAGCCTAGATGGGTGAAGAATAGCCAGTTTCTCATGGGCCATGGCAGCTGCCATAGCTGCTACCTCACTGTGCTATAGTTTCGGAACCACCCCCATCTTTCTCCCAACTTACCTCTACCACCAAAGCTGGTGCTGATCCAGAGCAGCTGTGACGACCCTTAGGGTTACAGAAACTTTGCTAAGTGGTGACTTCATGGCTGACAGAAAAACTGTGGAGGAAGACGCGCTCCCAAACCCACACAGGAGCACACACCTGTTAGCTGGCACAAAAGGAGTGGTTTATTGACAGGAACTAGAATGTGCCCTACCTTCTGTGAACCTGAACAGCCATGCCTATGCCCTGATGTCCATCCCAGTGCAATATAAACCTAGAAATTATTGACCAGATTTGGATTAAGTGATTAGGCGAAACCAAATCTGCAAAAACAGTTACCCTGAACAATTTGCCTACAGTTCTTGGCTGAAAATGTTATAGAATCTACCAAGTTGGGTTGCCTGTGCCCACAAGAAAAAGAGAGCCTCTGTAAAAGCAAAAATCCCAAATCCAATGGATAAAATGCCTCTCAAAAGAATAAAAAGATTTATTCCTTTCTTCCGGATAATCGAGATGAAGACTTTCCCTCATCATATATGGGCAATAAGCTAAACCTTCCCAAAGTAGCTCTCAACTCACCACCAGCTGTCCATCCCAGTTCTGCTGCTGCCACAAACTATGCCATTCCTGATCTCACCTAGCCCATCCCAGGCTGCTCTCCCAGACTCTACTGATCCATCACTGCTTTCTGCACCTCTCTTGGACCTGCTCTGTCTCTGCCAACTACCGTGTCCCTAGCACAGCCTGATCCCCAACAGTGCCCCCCAGCCAAATGCCATCTCCTGCGGGCTTGTGCGGTAACTCAGTTGTTTAAAGCACCCCTTGGACAAACTCAGTCAGGTACAGGAGACCACAGTTTGATCCCCAAATTCATATACCACACTAGACCTGCACTTAAGGCAGCCTGAGCCAGCCCTGCAAAAACATCCTTCTAGGGGGTTTGTGGGTTAACTCAGTTGTTTAAAGCCCCTGCTTGGGCAAACTCAGTCAGGTGCACAGGACTGCAGTTTGATCTCCAGCTCCACACGAGGCACCAGACTCACCCTTAAGGCAGCCTGCGTCAGCCAAGAAAAATCCTCTTCAAATCCCATCTGTGGCCTGCTCTACTTGGCTCATCTTCAGATGTGCCACTGAGGATATCCTGGTGGGTAAAGGGTATCAAATTAACAGCTGCTTTATACTGCCAACCTTTCCACTCCACTGATCTCCTTAAGTAGAAGCATCACATCCCTCCTACTCAGAAAAGCATGTTGACAAATGTCTGGGCAGAAGAGTCACCACAGGCGCTAGCTGTTAGTCAGGCCCCTTTGGTAGTCAAACACAAGGCAGGCACTGCTCCCACTGAAGTCAGGTAATACCCAGTTTAAAGGAGATCAGCTCTGGGATCCTGCCCCACACCTCCATGCTGAAACAAATCAGAATCCTGGCAAGTTTTCAGTCACCTTACTCCACTTCCCTGCTCTCAATAAAGAAACTAAATAGAGACTTCGGCCCAGTGCAGGATCTCTGTGTCATCAATGCAGCCACCGTGATGCTGCATCGAATGGCCGTAAATTTGTACACCCTCCTGAGCCTGCTTACTTCTATGCTTCCTGGTTCACCTGCTTAGGTTTAAAAGATGTCTTCTGCCTGCAAGTGTCCCCTGGAAAGCACACTCCATTTGTCTTTGAACAAGAAGATCCTGAAACAGGGTAAAAGGGGAATCTCACATAGACTGCCCTCCCTCAGTGCTTTAAGAATTCTCCCACAGTGCAAGAAAGCTTTGGCTGCTGACCTGGCCAAATTCCCACATGAGAAATTTAACTATATGCTTCTAGAATATGTTGATGACATTCTGATAGGACGCCCCACCAAACAGGGGTGCTGGGACCATTTAAGTGTTCCTCCTCTGCTACTTAAAAGACACCAGGTACAAAGTCCCATGGAAAAAAAAATGCTCAAATCTATAAACAAAAGGTCAAGTACTTAGGTGATGTGGAGAAGGGGCTTTAAAACCTAATCCCCAAAAGAAAAAAGTCATTTGCTCCATTCCATGACCAGACTGCAAACAAGAGCTTAGAGAGTTCTTATGGGTAGCAGGCTTCTGCTGGATCTGGACCCCTGGATATGCTAAAAAAAAAAAAAAAAAAAAAAAAGAAAGCCAGGCCATTTTATGACTTGTTAAAGAAACCGATGACTGAGAGAGACATAATCAGATAGATTTTGCAGGAAAATGAGACATTCACATAATTGAAAAGAGCTCTGGCCTTCACTCCAGCTTTAGGGACTCCGGGCATGACTCTCCTCCTTCAGCCTGTTTGTCAATGAAAGACATGTTGCCTCAGAGACCCTAACCTAAATGGTGGGAGCCTGGGAGAGAACAGCCACCTACTTGTCCAAGACTACAGACTCAGTGTCAAAGAGGTGATCTCCCTGTCTGTAGGCACTCCCTGCTACAGCTGTCCTGATCAAGGAAGCAGACAAATACACCCTGGAACAAAACGTGACTGTCCAGTTGCCACACACTGTTCCTGAGCTCCCCAGTAGTCAGGGACACAACTGCCTTTTGACCAGCCACATCACTCAGTATGAAGGACTATTTGTGAGAAATCCCGAAATTACATTCCAGCAATCAGAGCTGTAAATCCAGCCACTGGTTTGCCCACACAGCTCAGACAGCCAGACCATGACTGTCTTTTGCCTGCTTTCCTGACCTGCAGATAGAGCCCTTGACAAAGGTGAGTGAGTGCACTCTGTTCATTCGGCGGCTTGGTCAGAAATGGGTAATGTCAAGCTGGCTAAGCAGTTGTAACCATTGAAGAAGTGCTCCTGGCTGACCTCTTCCCTAAAACTGGTTGGCTAAACTGATGAACTGTGGGCTCTCCTGTAAGCTTTTAACTGAACAAAATTCCAAAAGGTAAATATTTACACAGATTCCGCATATGCTTTTGACAACTTTGATTCTGACAGCCAAAAGAAAACAAATTAAACATAGAGATGAAATCTTATAGATTTTGCTTATTGTATGGAAACCAAAAAGGTGGCTTCCATATATTGCAAGGGACATAGGTAAAAGATACTGTCACCCTTGAGAAACAAACCTTGGACAAAGCTGTCAAACTGACCACAGAAGGCTCAACATGGGGAGATGATGATTTGGTTCAAAACTTGAAAGCTGAACATGAGATCTCACCAAAAACTATCCTCAGCTTGCACTAAGGTCCCCTCAATATACCAAAGTAGAAATAAAATGGGAGTTCCAAGCACAGGGCACACAAGGACTCCTTACCCACACTAAATGAGAGCCCACCAGCCTGCTGTGACCTTGTATTTTGATGCCTTCCTTAACAAAAACACTAACAATTATTACACAGGATATGGCGACCTAGATAAGGAACCAACCTACCAAACCAAGAATAAGTATGTTTGTCAAAGTTGGCATAATAGTTATGTAATAGGTGATGATATGTGTAATAACTTACACAACTGGTACTGAGGTTTGGAGGTGGGTTAATATGTATTGGCCTGGAAGAGAAAAGCAATGGTGTGAAGGTCCAGTAAAGCCCTCTTCACAATGGAAGGTTTCCTTTCGCTCTGTTCCCAGCCCCTACAAACTGCGCAAAAGGTGCCAGTGATCCTGTTTAATATCATGTATGTAACCACAATGACACCAGCCGGGCCTCAGGCCACCTGCTGGTCCTTCAAGTAGATGGCACAGATAAAAGATCCAGCAATATTAGTTCACATTCAGAAGGTCTTTATTCCCACCAATTGAGTCCCTGCTCCCAAGGTTTTCACAAATTTCAAACCTGAGAAAACCCAAAATGACACTAGAGATCTATCCCCACAAGCCCCAGATTTGTTACAGTTAGCAAATGAGACTCATGCTCTTCTCCAGCAGGTCAACCCCACTCTGGGCAAACACTGCTGCCTCTGTCTGCTGCTCACTGCCCTAATATAACTCTAGACTCAACTGCAGATGCTTCCTATTTCCACTTTACTCAAATCTCAGTGGTCCAGCTCTAAGCCTCTCCAGCCCAGACAGTGGGAAATTCTACTTGCTCCTCCTAGGAAACAGGGTTTCCACATGTGTACCTGACTCACCTCTATAACTCAACCCAGTTCCTCACTTCAGGCAAATAATGGAACCTTCGTTGTGCGATCTAATGGAGTCTGCTATTTTCTCCCCAAGACACATATGCCTCTGTGACACTGCTTTCTTGGTTCCGATTCAAACATTCACCCTGGTGACTAGAGCCCTCTGTCTCACCTTGAATCCTGACAGAAATGAGACCTCATGCTCTTGCCCATCTGGGTTGGCACAGCAATAGCACATGGCTTTGCCATGGGTGGGACAACTTTTGGGTTAGGACAGAGTCAGTATATACAACTGACCAACCAAATATTCAGAGACTTTGAAAGTATTCAAAGCAAAGTTGACACACTGAAGAAACAAACTGAGTCTTTGGCCATGGTTGTTTTACAAAACCTAAGGGTTAAAAAAAAAAAAACAAAATGAAAAACAGTGGACCCTAGACTCCCTGACAGCCCAAAAAGGGGAAACCTGTCCTTTGCTAGAGGAAGCATGTTGTCATTCTAACAAGACAGGAGTCATCAAAGAAAACTCCTGCAAGTTGCAAAAGCATCTCAAACAGAAAGCCAGCAATATATTAGGTGTTTCTCCTTGGTGGGGAACCCTGCATTGTCTCTCCTCATGGGCAGGAACCTTGCCGACCAATAATGCCCTCCTGTCAGTTCTCTTAGGCTCAGGTGTTGTTCAATTCTGATATTCACTTTCTTTTTTTTCACTTTAGATTATCTAATGATACATCAACATCATATATATATATATATATATATATATGTATATATATGTATATATATATATATATATAAAATATATGTGTGAAATATATATATGGGTATAACTAGCCACATTCACTATTTAAGTTTTCTGCTATGGTTTCAGAATCCACACCTAAGGTCAGATTGAAATTTCATTTTCTTTGATGTTGAAAACTCTGTGGAGGAAGTGTTTTTAAGAGGTGGTTAGGTCACGAATGGAGTGATTCAGTCACTGATTGATGGATTACTGATTCAACTATCAAGTGGCACAGTCATAGCAGGTGTAGAGATCCACTAGTCTCAGGCAGATCAGTTCTACCCATGGACAAACGACTGCAGGAATGAGAAAGACAAGAAAACAAAAGCTGGGCTAGACGGCAGCTAATCTGCCTGGTAGGCAAGACTAACTCCACAGCACAATGAAATCTACTTTTATTTATGCTTTTGCAAAGTTATTTACACATGACACAAAGATGCCTAGTGACTACTACCAGACATTAACAGTCAGGATGCTTTCTCAGGACTGAGTTAGCTTGTTTACTTTAGGCAGTGAGGCCTAGTCCCACCTACATACTTTTGACTGATGTTCCAGCTTCTGCAACTCCAAATAAGCAGGTGCTACCTTACAAAAACCACGTTGGCCCAGTGGTTTTGTACACCTCTATCATCTCAACTCTGCCGTAGAACTCTGCAGAGCATCCCCACCAGAAAGTTGGAGTCTGATCACCAGATGGGGCTCTTTGACTTGGACCTCCAGAACCCCAGGCTGAAAAAAGTGATATTCATTACAAATTATCAGGGATGGTGATTTAGCTCAATAGTGCAGCACCTGCCTGACAAGGATGAGGTCCTCACTTCTATTCCTGGTACAAAAAAAATGAGGCTTGTACTCATTACAAAATTATCCAGTCTAAGTCACACAGTTATAGTAATGATAACTTAATGAATGGAACATATAAATGAACTTCTTTACCTGAAGAAAAATTAAACCTATTAAGTTTTTAAAAACTGATTGATTGATTGATTGATTGATTTTTTTGTCTTTTTTGAGACAGGGTCTCGCTGTGCAGTTCAGGCTGGCCTTGAGCTCACTTTTGTAGCCCAGGCTGGTCTTGAACTCGCACCGATCCTCCTGCCTCAGCCTCCCAAGTGCTGGAATTACAGGCGCATGCCACCACGCCCGGCAAACCTATTAACTTTTGTTGGAACCCCATTAAAACTATAATTTAGGGCATGCCATTTTATAGAACTTTTTTATTCTATGACTGGTTCAGCCTGTCCTGGGGGCAGTGCTAGGGCAGCATGTGTTGCCAGGGATCAAACCTTGGTCCCAGTGGCTGCCTAAACTTTCCTAAACAGACACCTTAAGATGACTGACCCATCCCACCGGGCCCAAAGTGTATAAATTTTGATAGCCCATTTTGTCTACATTTATGTAGACTGTCTTTACTTTTGGTGTCTTGTACAAAAACAACATTGTAAAATTCAATGTAATGTAGCTTTTTCTCTCTGCATTCTAAAAATTTTCTACTTTTAGCTCTTATGTTTAGGCATTTCATCTACTTTGGGATGATTTTTACATATTGTGAAAGCACAGGTCC
>PVJA010054182.1:0-11678 GCA_004027025.1 Myocastor coypus
AAAGGGTTGGGAATGCAACTTAGTGTCTAGGCCTTGGGTTCAATCATCCACACCACAAAAAAGCAGGAGCAGGGCACAAAAGACAGTAGGTCATTGAACATCTGGGTATCTGGGTCCACAGCAACGTTCCTGTGACCCACCTAGTCTTAGCGCATTTGGGCCATCTGTCCTGGAACTCACCCACTCCCACTGTGTCCAGTGCTCTGTGTCAACATCCAGAGCCCTGTGGTCATCTGCTCAGTGGTCAGAGCTCCCTGAGGTGACCCTAAGACTCACGCCCACAGCCAAGGCCCACATACACACACCTAGAAGTCACACTTCAGTCCCGCCAACCCGAACTGTGCCGCCATCCTATAGAAACCCTAATTGAAAAGGAGGAGCCAGAGACAAGGTCCTCAGCCCCCAGCCAGCACTTGTCCACTGAAGCTGAAGACCCTTCTCCCCAGCAGTGTATGCACACACCCTCCCAGTACCATACTCTGTCGTGAAGAGCAGGTGCATTGTGACAGTAGAGGGCACCATGACATCTCCAAAGGTGAGAATAGCCACTGACCCACACTTCACATGGGAAGCAGCCACCCCTTAAAGAATTCCATCCTCATGACCCAGTAAAAAATTACTAAACCCAGGCCCATGCCAACAACCTCACAGCAGGTGGCCCCTTCCCTCTATTCATGGGCCAGCCTGGTGGTCTCCATCAGAGCTGTGCCCTGGTCAGCCGTTCTCCTCAAGCTGAAGTCCCTTCCCCGTTCTCTCTTCCTTCTCAATGAAAACTTTTCGTGTAAATCTGTGTGCTTTGGTTTTCCTCTCCATTGTCAATGAGACAGAAGCCGGGTACCATTCCCATTCCTCCCACCACCCCAACGTGGACCACTGTGGTCAGTAACCTGGGTGGACCTGAACAGGCACAATAGCCACACTACCCAGACCCTGAAGTGTCAGGGGCTTGAGGAGTGATGGCAAAGCAAAGCAGATGCTTGTATTGTTTCTTTTTAATTTAGCACAGTGCAAGACACTTTGCTGTGAGTCTCCCTCGAGCGCTGCACCTTGCTTTGAGTGTGCTTATCCCTCCACACTTTCTGAAGCAGTTCCGGAAACCCTCTCTCTTATGTGTCTTCTGCCACTATGGCTGACTTCCTGGCATGAACTGATTCCAGAAACACCTTTCATAGTCATTTTGACATGGGGTGGGGGCCAAGCCAGAAGTCACCTGGTGCCAGATCAGTGCACAGGGTGGACAAGGACACAGTCTAATGTTCTCACTTGACAGAAGTGTTTTGATGCAGAGCATCCAGAAAAAGACACATGAAAGAGGGCTTCCAGAACTGCTTCCAAGGACTGACCAGATAGCTCAGCAGACTAACCCACCTGCTTAGGCAGAGCATAGCAGCCACGGTTCTATTCCCAGCGTGCCTTGCTGGCTGCCCCCTGGGCCACACTGAGACAGCGATTGAGATTGGGCATAGTGCCACACACCTGTAATCCCAGCAGTTGAGAGGCTGAAAACAGGAGAATCACTGTGAGTCTGACCTCTGTAATTAGACCCGGTAGGCTCTGTACTAAACACATAAAAAAAATTTTTTTTTTAAACCTGCCTCGGGGGCTGGGGAGATAGCTCCGAGGCACAAGTGCCTGCTGGGCAAGTGCAAGGTCGTGAGTTCGAACCCTGGTCCCACAAAAAAAATAAATAAATAAATAAATTAAAAAAAAATAAAAAACCTGCCTCCAAAATATGGCAGGAACAGTGAGATGCATGTGTTTAGAGCAAGAGGGAGAACTTTGAAGAGGACCGGCAATACGTCTTTTACTGTAATCGATGATTTTAAAGCACATATTGTATTTTTCAATCAGTTGTCATTTATTTAAGATCAGGTTTTGGAAGACTGAGAAGGAAATAATTGTTTAGTGTGGGCCTTGTGACTGAGGTGGCACTTAGGAAAGCTCTTCTCCCACTGCCACAGGTGACTCTCATCAGGGGTTACAGCACCCTGGAGCTGCCTGAACCCACTTCACCCATAAGGAAATGGAGACCAGAAGGTCTCAGACACACAGCGTCACACTAGCTCTTCCAGATGGCACAGAGCTGAAGTTCTGGTGCCAAACCTGTTCTCTTTCCCTGGTATTCCTGTTTTGCAAATGGGTTCTGAGCAAACATTCAAGCCTTGAACCAAGTTCCTACATCTCTATACTGAACATGGGAGGCATTTCTTGTCCACACACACGCGCACGCCTACACACACACACACATGCACACCATCCATCCATCCATCCATCCATCCTCTGGGTCCAACAGTCCCAGCACATAGTCTTCAGCTCAACAGAACTATGGTGGGGGGTACCTAGAGAAGAAATGGGGAGGAGCCGGGAGAGAGCACAGCTTCCTTCTTACTGGAAAGACAATTCCAAGCCCTGGGGCAGTCACCAGGCGGGCTCCAAAAAGCCTAAGGGTCACAGATGAGCTGGGGACTCCTCTGGAAGGCCTCCTGGGAGAGGTCCTTTTAAAGTGGGGTGTATGCCTCTCAATATATAACTGTTTTTCTTATTTAAGACACAGATTAGCAAGGCGGACCACGGTTCAGAGATATGAGCTTTGTAATCGTTTTCCACCTTTCCAGGTCAGATACCATCCGCTCTTATTCCCATACCAGGCCCTGTTTTAAGAATGCAGCCTCTAAATCACAACAGTTTCCCTGGGCTTTAGGGTGTGAGAAGGAAGCCTTTTGCTGAGAACCCTGGCTCCCTCTAGTGGCCATAGAGGGCAACAGCAGCGGCAGCTTCCGCAAGCCCCAGCTGCCGCAGGCAACGAGGGTCCCAAGCTGAAGGGCTCTCCAAGCAGAGAACTCTGCAGCCAGGATCCCTGCACACTGCCCTCGCGCCTGACTCCTGGGCCAAAGCCAGTCCTGAGACAGCCCACAGCGGGCAGTGCTGGAGGCAGGGTCTGTATAACGCCCCAGAGGCCCGTGGAAATTTCATTAGCTCAGAATCTGAGTGTTTATGAAGATTCTTTTTCCCCCACAGGACTTCGGCAACCAGTATTTTAAATATTATCTTGGAGCTGGAAGTTAATAACACCGCTATTGACACTATGCAGCCTTTTAAAGTGCTACTAAAAGCTTTTTTCCCCAGTTTCCCATACCTAAATAATTGATAGTTTTTAATACTATTGTTGAGCAGATGACAGCCACTTATTAAGGCACTTACTGGAGTTTTCTGCCTCCTTTTGCGTTGGAATAAGGGGAGGGCATTTGCTGATGTTTGGGCAGTCGGTACTGTTCACCACTCAGCTTCCCATGGCTCTCCAGGCAGGGTAAGAGCCGTGTCGCCACCCCGCAGAGGGAGACCTGCCCTTGACCTGAGAGCCGAGCACCCGATCTGGTTCCGGAAGCCTCGGAGGCCCGCCGAGCAGAGCACCATTCCATGCACAGGAAGAAATCGGGAATTTTCCACAGCAGCAGTACAGCGGGAACGACCTACAAAAGAGCTCCTTGTGAAGAAATTGCCTTTAAATTCCAACAGCGCACAGCCCAGAGGACCTGCCGCAGGGAGATGTTCATTTCACTGGAGTGGCGGCACAGAGATCTTTGCTCAAGGGCACAAATCGCTTTCACCAAGGCCTCACCTGGAACCCTGCCACTACTTGGACTACAGGAGAAGGCGCTCGGGCACTGGGGTTGGGTTTCCCAGGGAAACACCCACCACAGCTGTGCTGGGATACTTAGGGGCAGCGGCAGGGAAGCAGCGGCCGGAAGCGCCGAGGGGCGCGAGGGGGCGGGGGCGGGGCGGCACGTTGGGCGGGGGGCGCTCCTCAGAAGTCTGATCCTTGGAATCCCAGGTTACAGAGCGCAGCTCCCAGCAAGTGCTTCATGAGCGTTTGGCATAGAGGGCCCGAACGGTGCCCTGGCAGAGGCTGTTGTTCGCCTCTGAGAGGTAAGAAGGCTACGGCTAACTCAGGGATTTAATCAAGGGCACAGTTTGAAAAGCAGAGGCAGACCCATGGCTGGCTGGCTGTACAGAATGCGCTGTGCCACAGGGCCCATCCCCTTGACCCCTGTCTCCAGGCTCACTAAACTTCACTGAGCTCCCCCGTGTCGTGCCTCTGCACCCCGTCTCACCAAAGCTGAGGGCCAAGGCATAACCGGTTACATCTGTGCCCAGGCAATCGCTCTGGGTCCCGCTGGCCACCACCTAAGGACAGAATGGCACTGCCGTTTGGACTCCTCGTTTCACCCTTTCAGATGGCGCCCCCTATTGTGTTTTCGCCAGACCACGGCATTCTTTCTCATTCCACAGCCGCTAATCTCTCAGCAGCTGCCCTGGGGGAAGGACAAGATGCAGGTCCCCTTCACTCCCTGCTCTGTGTACATCAGCCAGGCTTTGTGGGCCCCCATCAGGACCAAGGGCTGGAGGAGCGGCCCAGAGACTTCACCGGCCCCATCTACCTCTTCACAGCTGACGCAATGGGCTCCTAGTCATACACGCGCCCTCTAGATCTTCCAAAAGCTCCCCCATTGCTTTCAAGATAAAACCCAAGCTTCTTACTTGCTGCACCAGAAATCTCAAGATGTCGCTTTAGCAACCTCTCCCACGTACCCCCCAGCAGCCCCTCTGCCCACTGGTCATGCCAGGCTGCATGCTCTTCCCTGGCACACTGCACTCAAGGTCCTAGCCATTTGCAAATGCTCTTTCCTTTCTCTGCAACACAAGAAGTGTAGCACCTAGAATGCTTGCCCATTGCTAGTATAGTTATAGCGGTACACTCACCTTCAGAAATGCCTAAAGTCAGGTATATACCTGCCTGCAGCCCAACAAGTCCATTCCAATCCTCAACCAAAGAGAAAAGACGACATAGATCCTCACAGAGGCTTATACACAAATATTCATAGGTATGAGGCACCCTGACCAGTGACCCCATCTTCTGCCTGGTGCTACAGCACACAAGGCTGCTAAGAAAAACCCAGAGAGAGACAAGATAAAAGTAAAACGGAGGCCTGGGACACTCAGTGCTGAGCAAAGATCTCGAACCAGCCAGAGCCACAGTATTTATTGGCTGTATCATCTACAGAACGTGCAAGGAAGCCATGTGCCGCGGCTGGGGAGAAGACGCCGACCCAGGCTGGGCTTGTGAGGAAGGGAACAAAGCATTCTTGCACCAAGTACAGAAGAGACCAGGAGTAGGTCATGGTCGTACTTAATGACTAATTCATCTTTCAAGTAAAATAAACTACAATTCTGGGAAAGGAATTTGGGAAGCATTTGCTTGTTCCCCGCTGCTGGGTTACATCAGAGCCTCACAGCTGCGTGGACGTAGCTCTGATCTCGATTGTGGCTCTTGGTAAAGCTCATCTGCTCACCATCTGCGGTGCCTTCGTGAATCAAGTAGGCTTTGGCCTGACTCATGACTTAAAATGTGACAACTGTGGGGTTAGCTCTTCATGGCCTACACTGCCTGCAGCCTGCTCTGAGAGTTATCAGTAGGGTGATCTCCTGCATGCAGAAGCTTTAGTCGTTACAGCAGCCACCCCTGGAATATCTATCAGTAAATGAAGTAATGAGCAAATTGTGACCAGTGGCCTGTCCGTACGATGAGGATACGCCTCAGTGATAAAAGTAAGCACTATTGATATGTACAAGAATAAATCTCAAAAACATTATTCTGAGTGACAATAATAATATATGATATTTCTATCAAACTCAGGAACAAAACTTACCTAGGATGAACAGTAACCAAAACCTTGGTGTCTCATGCGGTAAGGAAGGATGGCAGAAATTAGTGGAGAAGAGGCAGGCCACAAGATCAAAATGTCAACTACCGCCTGGGCAACTTGGCAAGATCCTGCCTCAAAATAAGAAAGAAAAAGGGAAAGGGTTGGGGAAAGAGATGGAGGAAAGAGCCAGTGGGCTAGGGAAATGAGTCAGTGAGAAAGCCCTGGGTTAAATCTTCAACACCAGGAGAAAAAAAAAAGGCACAGTGGAGCATTCTGGGTCTTTTGTGGAGGACCAACAACACGAGTGAACTCATCCATCAATAGTCACTGAGCTGAGCCCCTAAAAGCTATGCACTTTGTGGCATTTTAATTATATTTCAATTAATTAAAAGGAAAGAAAAGATTGTACAGCCAGACCATCTGATTCAGATCCTAGGCCCTGCCTTCTTTGCTTGCTCTGTGACTTAGCTAGTCACTATCAGAATCCTCGGGAAGAGCCTAGTGCTGGAGTCCTAGGTGCTTCCTCCACCCCCAGACTCACCTAAGGCCTGACACCGTCAGTCATGAGGTCATGATTTCTGGGTGACTGGAAGTCTCAAGGGCAGGACAGAGAGGCACTGCTCAGAGATTTGCTTAGGGGGTACTCAACATGTAGAGCAGGCAGTCTGGTCCTGAAACCAGGCTTGGACGTTGGGTGGAGTCCTATGTGGGGAAACTGAGGCAGGGCACTGGCCATACATCAAAGTAGAGCAGCGGACTCTCTCTCCGTGGCCTCACTGGAGCCCTGAGCATCCTGGAGCTTGTGGACGTGTGGAACCCTACACCTGCCGAGCAGACAAGGCCCTCTGCATGGCCGTGAGCTCTTACAGTCCCTGGGAGTCCTGCCTCCCGCTGCCGCTAGCAGGGCTCACCCCTCTGCAGAGACACCTGCGGCCTGGCTTGTCCCCATCAAAGCTGCTGAAGGGCTTCCTCCTCCTCCACAGATGACACTAATTAATTTGTGATCCCCAGCAGGGGGCCCATGGCATCCAGCATCTGCCAGCCTGGTTCTGAACCAGCTCTTCCAGGCTGCCCTAGGCCTTGAGTGAACCTAGCACAGGCACCAACAGCTGGAAGGAACAACAATGACAGCAGAAAAATTAATTAAAAGCTGGGCCTGCTAATGATGATGAAGATAGTCATACTCGCCAGCATTTATTTGGCTCCTGTGAGGTGTCACGTACTTACAGATCATTGTCACTATTTCCGGTGACTCTAAAGGTAACACAGACAGCATTTGCCAGACCAAAAACATAAAGCCCAAGGTGGTTAAAGAACTTGTCTGAGATCACACAGGCAGTCAGTAAAACACGAACACAAAGATGGGCTACTCCAAAACCTTTGTTCTTACAGTGCACTGCATCTTCTGAGGGGTCCTTGGCCCCCTGGGCACAGGGATCAGTGTCACCACAGCTAAATGATATTAAATCTAGTTTCTTAGCCCAGTTTCTAGTAAAATACCTGATCAGCTAGAATTCAGTGGCCACCCAGAAAAAGCCAACTTTGGGGAAAGAAGTTTGGCTTGGGCACCATTGAGAAAAGAGATGGCCTGCATCTAAGGCCAGGAGACTTCTGTCCTCAAGGCAGATTACCAGGTTCTCCCAGGTCACCTAGTATGAGAAGAAAAGAGATACTGAAATGAGCAACCAAAGAGGGACAGGTGTGAAAGGTGCCCAGGATTCAGGACCAACTGCAGTGGAGCAGCAAAGAAAACGGAGCTACTCCCAGTCAGGAGCTGGGGCCCTGGAAGGGCTTGGAGCACTAGGAGGCTTCCGCTGGCCCAGGGGAAGCAGCCGAGCTGAGGGGGGGGGCACCCGACTGAGAAGCCAAGTGCTCAGGCCCACGGGAACCGCAGAAGCAGAGAAGACGGGGCTACCCAAGACCAGTATGCTCTATAATCATACTGGGAGCCGCTGGAGCGCCAGGACCTCTGAAGAGAGAGCACCTGAAGAGTTCAAGCCACCCGGCACAACACAACGGGAAGTGGCAGGGTCGGGAGCAGGTGCTCGGGAAGGTGAGGACGCCATACACAGGACAGGCAAGGGCTCAGCGAATCCGGGGGAGGGTGCAAAGGACACTTGGTGAGGACAGTGCTGAGCACTAGGTAAGGTGTGCTGGCCCTTGCGGTCTGGAAGAACTGCTTCTCTTATGATAGATCAGAGAGACTGGTGCCACCTCCAGGGCGATGTGGCAGTGCCATGGTTAGAACCTCAAATGTCTCCCCAAATTGAAGGTCCATGTGTTAAACACATAGTCCAGAGAGTCACTATTTACAGTTGTCAAACCTTTAGGAGGTAGCGTGAGGAGATCATTAGGTCACTGAGGGTGTAGCCTGGGAGGGGACTGTGGGACTCTGGCCTCTTCCTCTCCTCTTTTGCTCCCAGGTTCATGATACAAGCAATTTTGCTCTTCCACAAGCTACTACCAAGATGTCTGCCTCCTCACCGCACCAACCCACCATGGACTGCAGCCTCTGAGTCTGTGAGGCAGAAGAAACCTTCCCCATTGTGTATGAACAACCTCAGGCACCGCCCCGTAAGGAAAGAAAGCTGACTGGCACTGATGGGCCACCCAAGCCTCCGCCTCGAGGCCTGCACCAGATTTGAAGCTTCCTTTCCTAATTTCTGTACATCATCACTTTTTAAAAATTCACTTATTTGGTGTCTTTCACAGTCTGCCTATCAGAAAGAAAATTAATCTGCCAACAGAACAGCACAACAGCAAGTCTGGTTTGAGCATTAGGAGAATGAAATGCATTTAAATAGGACAGCTTGCCTCCAGCAAATGTGGCATGGGCACACACCCCCTTCCCCCAGCCTGCTCTTGAATTCGGCAAACCAGACTCTGATAGCAGGAAGTGGTTTACAGTGTGTCCCAGGGGCCAGAGCCAGCCTGGTGGCCTGCAGAGCAAAGAGGGGGTGGAGGAGGTAGGAAGAGGGGTGCGACAGTCTGGGAGCCTCCATAGCCATCAGGGTAGCTCAGACTCCTGTCTGTCCCCAGCCCGTGACTCTGGAGCCTGAATGAACGTCAGACTCAGGAGGTCCCTGAGGGTGTGGCCCAGAAGGCGCTATCTTTCCCTCCCTTGATCTCGCTTCACTTAACCACTCCATGACTTGAGCTCTTTTCTGCTCTACCATCCCCCTCTGCCCAAAAGGTGCTTTTCAATGTGTTTTTTCCAAATGCCTCCCTCGCACGCACTCTAAGCTACAAGTCTCATATCACAGATTCGTCCTGCTGTTTGATATGAGCCAGCCGACTGTATGCAACGAAACCTCTACAAACTGTGAGCCAACGTAGATTTCTCCTTAGACTTGTGTGTGTCAGGTATCATGTCCCAGGGACTAGAAAGTACCTAAGATGCCCCAGGTCCTCCTAAAGCTCTGCACAGACATAGAAGCCCGGCTTTTCCCTCTCTCTCCCCTAGGGCCTCCTTCCGAAAGTCTGGCTCTGGGAATAAGACCTTGAGCCCTGTGATTCCTTCCAAGATACCCCAGCTCTAGGCCCAAGGCCACTCAGCTGGGAGCCACTCTGGCCCCCTGGCCCTATTCTCTAGTTAACTCCGTTTCATTCTGTGCGAGTAATAAGTATGAATTTTACACTGCATTATTGCAGTGCTAGAAACAGCTTATTACCTTTTTTAATAGCCAATTAAATCCATCTCTAGACCCTGCATCCCAGGGTGCTGAGGAATTTAATCACAAATCCTTAAGCAGGGGTGGGGGGGTCATCCTTGGTGCAGTCTGAGTGGTGATACCTCTGGGGGGGTGGACAGAGAGAGGTGGGCTGGTTGCCTTGATGTCATAACCTGCTGTTCAAGTGCTTTCTTTTGCTCCTGCAGGACCCTGGACAGACAGTCCCTGGGGCCAGGTTCTTTCTCTTCCTTAGAAGTCCCCCCAAGGCACTGGTGGGCTATCTGCTCTCCCAACCCTCTGGAGAGGACACCAATGCCCTGCTCCTTTCCTGGGCCTAGACATTTCGTCCCGTGGGCCCCCTGGACCTTTCCTCATCCTCCTCCCCAGCACCTGCTTCCTCTCCTGCCCTTTTCTGTCCTGGACAAAGGAGGAGGGAGGGAGGCCCCGAGGAGGAGCTGCTGCAGCTTCCTAACTCATCCTTTGCGTGGGCATATATTTCTTTTATTAAGGATTTTTTTCTTTTTTTTTTTTTGGTGGGACCAGGGTTTAAACTCACGACCTTGCACTTGCCAGGCAAGCACTTGTGCCACGGAGCTATCTCCCTGGCCCCTTTTTTTTTTTTTCTTTTTTTTAAGTTTTTGTTTTTTTAATTAATGAAGCTCTTCTTAGTCCACTGGTTCCAACAAATGACTGGCTTAACACGTAATGCCATTTAATGCTTTTAACACTATAAACCATAATGAAATAAGGACGATCGTTTGTGGAAGGTCTGGCGTGTGCCCAGCCACACACGAGAAGCTGCCTGTACAGGAGCAGTTCCTATTCCTGGCTGCTCACTGGAATCTCCAGATAGCTGCTTATAAACATCCAGATCCCTCTCCCCAACTCACCTCTCCCCGAAAACTCTGGAGAGATTGAAATTGCACTTGTTTTAATCACCCTGGTGATTCTACAGGTTCAACCAATTTGAGAACCACTCTTAATCCCCAGGAGGACCTTTGAAGTATTGTTAGTATCTCTGTTATGTAAACGGGGAACTGAGCCTCAGAAAGGGGGTGGGGGGCTACGCCCAGAGTGGGTAATGGTTCTGGCAATACCTAAGCAGCTATTGGCTGGGGCTGAGAACTGAGGACAAAGCCAGGGGCCTTCATAGCAAGTCACAGGGGGGTGGTGAGTGGTGACAAACCCACAGAGAGCAAGGAGGTGCCCCACCTACCTAAAGGTCAGCACCCCTCACTCACCCCCTGGGCAAGGGGGTGTACAGCTGTCCCAGACAGTTTCTTCTCTCCCCCCAGGACTGGCTTGGACTAAGGATGTAAGAACAAATGTCAGACAGGAACAAATTCTGCAATTAAAACAGAAAAGCAGCAGCCCCTTGAATAAAATAACATATGGGGGTAGAGAGGGGGTAGCTCTACTAACCCCGGATCATCCTGTTCCAGATCCCACACCTGGCAACAGAGTAATAGCAGGGCTGTATAATTAGCAGCTGTTATTGCATTAACGTGTGTGATACATGCTGATTAGATGCCATTAACTCGGGAGGAACTCGGGTGACTTCCACCCCAGCCTCAGTCTGGGAGATGCTTCAGACCAGGAAGGCAGAGAGAAGGTGGTAGGCAGGGAGGAGTGGGTGGCCGGCCCTGGCCGCGCCTCTGGATCTCAGAGTGGCCAGAGTGCACCTGCACTCCCCGCTGCTCCCACCCCCACCCGCCTGTCCCTACCCCAGTTAGGAGAGGCCAATTTCTCTCTCCCATCACGGAAGCAGCCCCGTGGCCCTGTGGGCTGCTGGACTCAGCCTCCCATCCTCCCAAGCATCATTCTGGGGCGCAGCAGCCAGACTAATTATTCCCCATTAGGCTCTCATCAGGAAGACGTTCTCTGTGTTAATAAATTCAGGACACTTTTGGATTCTGAGCAGCTGGCTATTCCAAAGCAGCATTTCGCATGGGCCAGCAGGCAAACCCTGCCCAGGACTGGGACCAAACAACCCTGAGGTCTTTCTCACAGCAGTTTGCCCCAGTTGAGAGAGCAGAGTCTTGGAAGATGGCAGAGCCATGCTGACTCTCCCTCTGGGGTATCTAAGCCATGACTCCCAAAGTGTGTTCCCTGTGCTATCCGTGCCTGTGAAAATGCAGGCTCTGGGGTCCCTTTGCAGGCCTGCTAAATCACTGTCATTGTGGGAGCATCCCTAAGAATCCTGTTCCGCTGTTGGGATTGGTTTGTTCACTTGCCTGCTTGCCTCTTGCTTGCTTGCTTGCTTGCTCACCCACCCGCCCGCCTGCCTGCCTGCCCACCTGCC
>PVJA010054183.1:0-11657 GCA_004027025.1 Myocastor coypus
AAAAAAAAAAAAAAAAAAAAAAAAAAGACTACATCACAGAGAGTCAAAGTGGCCCCTTTCTGGTAGAATATGTTGACTCTGATTTCAAGGTTCATAGAAATTACTTCACTGAGATACAATCATATGTATTCATTGTATCTAATGACAGAGATACATTCTGGGCAAAGTGTCACTGGATGATTCTGTTGTCCTGGGGAACAGAGTGTACTTATGAACAAGGCTACAGTATCCCTAGGCAACATAATATTACAGGGCCAAAATCGTGTGCAGTCTGTTGACAGAAACCTTATTACACGGCACCTGTGAAGCACAGGTACTTTATAACACTTGTAATGGGCGAGAGAGAGTGAATGACAGAGGTGACATTAAGGACCAGTAAACTGGCAACTGATAAAAGACCAGAATAGGGAAAGAAATGTACAGATATAAGAAAAGAAATATAGAGGAGACCAAGTATATGTAAACATGAGGGTCAACGAAAAAAGATGACATGCAAGACGAAGTATTGTAGAACCTGAAAAACCTGATCCTGGTCACTTTTGCAAGAAGTCTGCACCAAAGGAATATGGGAAAATCCAAACTGAAGGGATTGATCTTATGTCCCACTTCATGGAAACAGGACTTATCTCTGGCTTGGACTGAAAGTACACAGGGAGAAAGAAGGCAATGTTCCATGGAAAGGTATGGTTGCAGACTTCAGGCCTGAGGAAGCCTATCAGTTAGGGAATCTCTGAAACTGGATACAACTTAGGTTTGCAATCAGTGTACCTGGACCTCACAGTACTGAAAATGCTCAAGGTAGAGCACCCTATGGCGTGGCTGAATGAAATGGCCAGTGAGGAAGAATGGCTGCAAGAATCTGGGTCAGAATCACAGCCCTGAAGGCCATGATGGACAGGGTCTTCCAGGTAGAACTCCCAGGGCTCTTCCCATGCAGCAGCCTCTACTGAGACAGACAAGAGTAGGGGTCACTTCTTTACTGCAGGATTCCAGGCAGTCTCTTAAGCGTAGTTTGATTTTTTCATCTGTGTTTTGGTATTGGGAATCAAAATCAGAACCTTGTAAAGCAGGTGTTATGTTGCTAAACTATATGCCTGGCTATCAAAAGTACCTTACAAATCAATTACAAAGCCCAGGTCCACTTAGGAAAATGTGGCAGTTAAGGGACTGAAGGACACAATGAGAAAAAAGACGAAATGAGAAAGGGCAGAGAGAGCAAGGGCCTAACCGCCATCCTATTCTTCCTCTGTGGCTTCCCCACCACTTAGCTGTCCGCACACTAGAGAGCAACGAGAGAAGCTCTAGGACACTCACTTCCTGAGGAAATCCTGAAAGTCAGCTGGTAAGTCACTGGGGATGGTCACGGGGTACTCTCCGCACTCCTGTCCTTGACTGAGGGATAGCAGCAGGAGCCCCAGGCGCCAAATGTCCCCTTTCTTTCCTGTTTTATAAGGCAACGCATTGTCACTGAAACGAACTCGGGTTTGTTCAAACACATCCTCCTTGCAAATGTCTGCCAGGCGCTTAGAAATGCTGTAGTCAGTAATCTTGATAGTGCCTTCTGCATCCAGCAAGACGTTCGATGCACTCAGGACCTTGTGTACCACGGAGTTGCTGTGCAGGTAATCAAGGCCAGATAGCAGCTGAGCTGTGTACTTGCGGAGCTGGTGCATGGGGACAGGGCCGCAGTGGCTCAGGTGTGCAGCAAGGGAGACCCCGCTAACATGCTCCACTAAAATGTCCACCACGATGGAGTCATCTTGCTCTTTGGAATTCATGGCAAAATAGCGTGTTACATTTGGGTGGTTCAGTTTTACCAGTGAGCTGAACTCTGTTTCTGCTCCTTGAATCTGGTAACAAAAAGAAATTCTTTCAAAAGTATCCTCTAAAGTCAAGCCATCCCAAATGTTATGGTTAACCCAAGAGCTTATAGAGATGGGAAAACAATAGTCAACTGAAAACTTAAATTTTAAAACCCAGGGTTTAAATATTACCAAGTTAGTGAATGAATGAACTGGCCATGCCATCACTGCACACACCTAGAATCCCAGCACTCTGGGAAGCTGAGACAGGAGGATCACAAATCTGACCCCAGCCTGGACCATGTAGCAACTTAGTGAAACCACGTCTTTGGGAAAGAAGGAGGGGGGCATGGCTTTTAGTATCAGTTTCTTTTGAGATAGAGCTATCAGGGAAAAGAAATGCTAACTTTAATTTTAATTTTTATCCTGATTATAATAAGGGTCATTATCAAATTTTTCTTAATTAGGGACCAGCAGTCTAACAGAATGGTAGAATGCTTGCTTAGCCTGTGTAAATCCTTAGCAAAGCAAGGAATGACTCCAACAGTGTTAACAAAAAAAAAGTCCTTTGAAACTACAAAGTGATCACCAGCCAAAAATAACTTCTGATTCTGGTATTGATTCAACCCTTCCCTCCAAGTATTAGGGATTGAACTCAGGGCTCTATCACTGAGCTAGCTACATTGCCAGCTTTTCTTCTTCCTTTTGAGACAGGTCTTGCTCAGCTGCCCAGGCTGACATAGAAGTTGCCATCTTCCTGCCTTAGCTTCCAGGACAGTTGGGATCACAGGCATGTACTATCACAGGCTCAGGTTTTCTTTCTCCAATGTAAGTAAATACATATCCCGAAGTATGATGCCTCAACTGTTGTTCCATAACTTCTTTACCATGTAACATGCAGCTGTTTCCTTGGAAGTTAGTATTATACTATACTAGACTTTAGCCAAAAGGTCAAGAAGCAATTAATAATATTATGAGTGTTAAAACTCTCTTTTGATTCTATAAAAAGGAAAAAAAAACTCCAACCTCTCAAGAATTCCATTTTGAAGCAGTATTTCAAGAGTAGGTAAAATAATAATAATAATAAATTTAATGGAGTAAAGAAAATATTAATAATTACAACAAGCACCACTATGAAATAGTACTTAGTCTCATAGTCTCATTTGGACAGACAGTTGTTAAAGCCATGTGTGCTGCAGCCAGTGCTTTGTTGTCACTGAAAGCTCTCAAAGGTTCACCATTGCTATGGCACACAGGCCGAGAAAGGAAAGGAAGTCCTGTCCATGATGTGAAAGTTCTCGGTGACATTGAACACGGAGCTCAAGAAATCCAGTGAAGAGGCTCTGGACCCTCTTTGCAAGCCAATCAAACACAGAGCTGTTTGTTTCCCATGTACAGTCTGGGACCGGGCCTTTGCTGAGGCAGCCGTGGAGGGTGCCTACCTGCTTTTTGCATTTATCAATCTTCTCCCTTTCTTGACTGGTGAGGAGTGGACCCATTTTTTTCTGCCACTGAAGGACCCACTCATACAACAAGACAAAGCTGCCAGTGGCTGTTTCCAAGGCATTGTAAACTAATTTTCCAAGCTGTTCATCACTACCTGTAAATTAAACAGAAAAGGCAGTGAAATCTTGTGTTCTGTGTGGAAAATCAAGGAAAAGGGGTGTATGTTCAACAATGGATGCCAGGTACTAAATATGAAAAACAGAATTCTATATCTCTATGTGCTTGTTAATACATTTTTAATATTTAATAACACACTAGGCTCAAAATTTTTTTTTTTTTGGCGGGATGGGGGTTCAAACTCACAACCCTGCACTTGGCAGTCAGGCACTTGTAACACAGAGCTATCTCCCAAGCCCTAAATTTTTTTTTGACTTGCCTAAAATATAAATTTTCATAGGGGCCCGGCAGGATGGCTCAGTGGCCTAAAGTGCCTGCTTAGGAAAGCTTAGGCGGCTGCAGAGACTGCGGTTCGATCCCCGGCACCACATACTGTGCCAGCCCTGCCCTCAGGGCAGGCTGAGCCAGCCATAAAAATAAATAAAGAAACAAAAGTTCTGAAACAAGAAAAAATAAATAAATAAATAAATAAAATAAATTAAAAAAAAATTTTCATAAAGGGACAAGAATCAGCAATGAGTTCCAAGTATCTATCCAGACAGAGAACAGTGTTTAATTCTTTTGCTGTTATTCAGACATGCTACTTCCTAGCCAGTCTTCCTGCGGGCTGTGTCTACTGGTGGCCTTCACTCAACTACACACCAACTACACAATGGCAGGAATTGGAAACAGAAAGCTTTCATCATGATGATTCCACCAGCATAGCTAAGTGCACACAGTAAAAACCATTTGTAATTAATTTGAAAATGTAAAAACATTAATGATTTTCCAAACACAAAACCTGAACATATCCAATAAACACAAACCGGCAATGTTTTGGGAGGAAGCAGAAACAACTTAAATCAAAAGCTAGAAAGATAATCAAATTTATTTAATAATAGGTACATGGTTTCTTACAATTGGTGACTTTGAATTTTTGTAGCATCAGTTTTTTGTTTTTTATTTTTCCAGAACCGGGGATTGAACTCAGGACCTTGCAATTGGCTAGGCAGGCACTTGTGCCCCTGAGCTATCTCTCTGGCCTCTAGCATCAAAAATTTTCCTGTAGAAATTTCCATTTCATTACAAATTATAATAGAAAATTGCCAAAAAATGAAAAAGGCGAAAAATAATATTCTGGGTCTTACTTTCCTTTCTCCCTAACTTCCTGAATTACTGCATATATGGTGCCCTCAGCATTGCTGATGGTGTGGTATTGTAGCCCAGACAGTCCTTTCTGGCAGGGGCTCTTCTGTCCTGGCCTCTGTCCACTGGGTGCCAGCAGCACCTGCACCACAGCCTATCGAAAACATCTGCAAATACTGAGGAGGTAGCTCAGGCAGAGCACTTCCCCACTCAGGCAAGGCTCTGTGTTCACTCCACAGTATGGAAAACAAGTCTGCAATAATCACCAAGCATCCCCTAGGCTATTAAAATGGTCCCATTTGAGAATCACTGATACATGATAGTCTGCCTTTTTCTCTTAGCATACAATGTTGTTGAGGGGTTGAAGAAAAAATGTTAAGGGGTATCAATAGTTATATTTCTTGGGGAGAAAAGATGCCAAATGAAGTTATCTGTACATAAATGATAAAGTAGTCTTAGCAAAAGTACTTTAAGAGAAATATGGCTGGACTAGCTATCTGTTATGATAACTCTTAAGTCTTAGCTATTTTTTTTAAGTCTTAGTTTTAAGGGGGAATATGCCCTGACATTTGAATTTTTGTCAAAGTAAGCAACCTAAGAAATGTGGGCTCTAGAGCTGGGCATGGTGGCGCACGCCTGTAATCCCAGCACTTGGGAGGCTGAGGCAGGAAGATCAGTGCGAGTTTGAGACCAGCCTGGGCTCAAGGCCAGCCTGAACTGCATAGCGAGACCCTGTCTCAAAAAGACACACACACACACACACACACACACAAAAGAAATGTGGGCTCTAAGTAGCCCACTGGAGACACAGGACATTGAATATTTATGGAATGCAGGGGATGTCATTTATATAATGTCTAATTAAATTTCTATGTTATACAGTGCAGCCTTGTAATAGTCATCTCTCCAATTGGGACTAGGCAGGCATTTCATAATTGCTGGGTTCTTTTTAAATTGTAATTTTACTATAGCTTGTCACTTTTTATTATGATGAAGATAATAAAAGGGACAAAAGAATACAACGAAATGAGGCCACAGGCACAGATGTGACTAAAAGAACTCTGACACTCTGTTGTAGCAAGCAGTAATCATTTACAACAGTTTTCTCTTTGCTGTAGTTCCAATAACTTGAAACTGAAAGACAAATATTAGTTGTTTTTTCAAATATTTTATTATTGAAAACTAAAAATTAAAAACACTTCCTAGAAAATTATGTATTCTAAAAACCAGACCCACTCTGTCTCAATCATAATAAATAATTTACTTGATGGTTTTATAAAAAATTCTTGCCGGGGGCCCAGTGGGATGGCTCAGTGGTCTAAAGCGCCTGCTTGGGGAAGCTTGGGCGGCTTCAGGGACCGCAGTTCGATCCCCGGCACCACATGCTGCGCCAGCCCTGCCATTGGGGCGGGCTGAGCCGGCCATAAAAATGAGTGAATAAACAAAGGTTCTGAAACAATAATAAAAATAATAAATTAAAAAAATTAAAAAAAAAATAAAAAATTGCCGGGAGCCGGGCGTGGTGGCGCACGCCTGTAATCCCAGCACTCGGGAGGCTGAGGCAGGAGGATTGGTGCGAGTTCGAGACCAGCCTGGGCTACAAAAGTGAGCTCAAGGCCAGCCTCAACTGCATAGCGAGACCCTATCTCAAAAAGACCAAAAAAAAAAAAAAAAAAAAAAAAAAATTCTTCAGTTGTAAATGCACTTCCTAATGAGAGTATTAAACAAGGTGAATCTGCCTAATGAGTACCACTGAGACCATGTTAATTTGCCTCCCTGATTTTCCCTGGTTAATAAAAAGTAGGGAGTTTCATGATTCCTTCCATGAATCTGAAATGCCTCTGAGGCAAGGATGGCCTCGCATTCCAAGTCAGTCATCTCTACCATAGAATACAGCAGCCTAGGGGCTGGGGAGATAGCTCCATGGCATAAGTGGCTGCCTTGCATAGTGCGAAGTTGTAAGTTCAAACCCCGGTCCCACAAAAAAAAAAAAAAAGAATACGGCAGCCTTGTGTGTGCAAACCCTTATCCTGTCCAAGCTGGTGAAATGTCCATTTCCTAGATTGTTTTGCTCCCTCCACCTGCAGCCTGCCTCATGGCTACTGTCCTGCTTATTCATATCTTATTAAAGAAGGAGGGTAAAAGAGAGTTTAAAAAGTAAAATAAAATAAAAAGCAAATGTCAGTTAGATCACATGGTGACCTGTTTGTTTTGGCAAGAATATTCATAGGATGAAAGTTCCATTGCCAAACTTACTATGTGCAAGGAAGCCCCATACCAATTAGTACTCAAACTACATGGCTGAGAAAAGATGACATCCATTCAGAGCAAAATAAATGGAGACTAAAAACTTTTTTGGAGACTTTTTTGGAGATTGAACCCAAAGCTTATCAAAGTTTTATCATTAAGATAGATCCCAGCCCTTTTTTAAAAAAAAAATTCTTTTAAGATAGGGTCTTGGGGCCCGGCAGGATGGCTCAGTGGTCTAAAGCGCCTGCTTAGGAAAGCTTGGGTGGCTGCAGGAACCAAGGTTCGATTCTTGGCACCACAGGCTGCGCCAGCCCTGCCCTCAGGGCAGGCTGAGCCTGCCATAAAAATAAATAAACAAATAAAAGTTCTGAAACAAGAGAAAAATAAAATAAATTCAAAAAAATTAAAAAAAAAAAAAGATAGGGTCTTGCTGAATCACCCTAGTCTGTCCTTAAACTTGCAGTTCTCCTGCCTTAGCCTTCTAAGCAGCTGTGATTATAAATGTGAGCCACCACAGCTGGCTGAAAATTTAACTTTAAATATAGCAATTCAAATCCTATAAAGTGCAAGACCAGCCTGACTCCAAGTAACCCTCAGTAGACAAAACTGTTAAGTAGATCTATAGAAAATACAATGGTTTTCCTGGCTAGGTGCAATATGCTTAACAGGAAAACACCAAGCGATGAATATCCCACATAAGAAAATGAGGTCTGGTCATTAAAGATCACAGGCAATAGAAGAGCTAGAAACAGAGACTTCTGGGAAGATAGAAGAGCAGTACATAGCAACAAACCAACTCCAAGATTTGGCATCCAGATAGGGGATGATGACAACTTGTGGATGAGGAAGAGGAGGTGGATCTCTGGGACCCAGCAATGACCTGAAGGGAAAAGTGGAGCTCACAGCAAAAAAGAGGAAGGGGCAATCTGTACTTACTCCCTAGCTCCCAACTCGTGGCAGGATAGAGAGGAAGACTGCATCTATAGAAACACAGTGAGAAGAAATCAGGACATCTGGCTTCTGCACTGGGACTTTCCTTGTGGTAATGAGGGAAGGTGACCACCCGGCACAGAAGCTGCAGTAGGTTTAGAAATAGGTGATGTTGAGAAAGGCAAGAAAATTTTTGTACAGAAATGTGTGCAGTGACACACTGTTGAGAAGGGAAGTAAGCATAAGACCGGGCCAAATCTCCACGGTCTCTTTGGGCGGAAGACAGGTCAGGCTGCTGGATTCTCTTACACAGATGCCAACAAGAACAAAGGTATCACCTGGGGAGAGGATACACTAATGAATTATTTGGAGAATCCCAAGAAGTACATCCCTGAAACAAAAATGATCTTTGCTGGCATCAAGAAGAAGGGAGAGGACCCAGCAGGATGGGTCAGTGGTCTAAAGTGCCTCAGGGGGCGGTGGTTCGATCCCCAGCACCACATGCTGTGCCAGCCCTGCCCTCAGGGCAGGCTGAGCTGGCCATAAAAAAAAATAAACAAACAAACAAAAGTTCTGAAACAGGAAAAAAAATAAAAAATAAAAAAAAAAAAAGAAGAGAGATGGGCAGACTTACTAGCTTACCTCAGAAAGGCTACAAATGAGTAATAGTCACTGCCTTATTTATTACAGAACACAAGTGTCTCATGGCTTTTGTATGTGTACCATAATTTAATAATCTCATCCACCAGAATTTAGATCATGAGTGGCTGACAGAATATTTTTGTTGGACAGTCCTAGTTTAAATAAAATTGGCTTGTAGTCAAATGGATATGGCAATTAGTTAAATGTAATCGTAATTTAATTAGAATTCCCTATATCTAAAAAATGCTGCCTTTTACTTATTGAAAGGCATTCTAGTGTAGTGTATGTATAATACCAAGTAAAGAAAATTTAACATTTCTCACATTTTATAGTTGATCTGCAAGTTAAATCCTTTTAAGAGCATGAACAACTAATAGGAAGACAATAATATGCATTGTATTAATTATTGTGGCCGACCTACTAATGTGTTTTAACTGTCTCATTGTTATTTCTTATTAAAAATAATTTAAAAAATTAGCATGATATAGCAGCATGTTAGACTTTATTTTTGAATTCTTTAGGTCACACTGAGTTACCATTCAGGGTAGTATTTAAATAAGTATTTAAAAATACAAGACTAAAATTACTGCTGTGTGTATGATTGGTAGTGGTGCTTTCTGTCAGCTCATTAGAAGGATTAAAGTAAGGAAGATAAAACATGAGCACAAATATGTATGTGACCATAATACTTAAATACAAATCAGATTGAAAAAAAAAAAAAAGAAAGAAAAGAAACAGTGAGGGCAGGTGATTGTAGGGGGCTTCAGGGAGAAACATACCAGTCAATGGAATGGAAGATGTTGTGCATTACAATAGCTAGTGAATGACTCCAGCCCAAATGACTGCCATGTCCCACGGAGAGGGTGCCTGGCCTGGCTGGATGCTACTTTAGGGAGGAGCCAACTGAATCCAGGACTCAGAACAGCCATGGGTTGGCTTCACATCTGGGTAACCACTGTTGAAATCCCACAATGATGGTGTAAAAGACAAATATATGAGATTAGGATTGGGGAAGTGTGATCAGGCCAGCGAGAAACACCCAGAATATGGTAGGTTGAAAGACCCAGGTCCCAACCACACAATCAGATGTCAGGATCAGCCTGAACTTCCATGGGTTGGAAAGCATCAGAAGCGGCCCCCACCCTAAGCCCCCTCGCCCCCACAGGCTTGTTGGGATCATCCAGCCCTGATCTGGGCTCTGTCTGCCCCCTTTGTCTACCAGTGACAGTGGAGACATGTCTTAAATTGGACACTACCACAAACTGTAGACACTAAAAGATAAGTACAGACTTGAAATCACAGAGAAATTTATTTCTTTGTTTGCTCTCTTTTCTAGATTACTGTTTGTTTTGTTCATGAGTATGAGCACTGTTTCTAGTTTCCTTCCCCCCCTTTCTCCTACCCTCACCCTTCCTTCCTTCCTTCCTTCCTTCCTTCCTTCCTTTCCTTCCTTCCTTCCTTCCTTCCTTGCTTCCTTCCTTCCTTCATTTTAACAAGGCTTAGGTAAACTTCTTTTGCCCCTCAGCCTTGCTGCTAATCTCTTTCTCTTTTATTTCTCCATTTTTTTTTTCTTAACCCTTTTAAAATTTCTTCTGTAGCTGGGCGTGGTGGCGCACGCCTATAATCCCAGCACTCGGGAGGCTGAGGCAGGAGGATCGGTGCGAGTTCGAGACCAGCCTGGGCTACAAAAGTGAGCTCAAGGCCAGCCTGAGCTGCATAGTGAGACCTTGTCTCAAAAAGACAAAAAAAAAAAAAATAAATAAAATAAAATAAAATTTCTTCTGTAGAGCTTGGCATGGTGGTGCACACCTGTAATCCCAGCACTTGGGAGGCTAAGGCAGGAGAATTCGAGACCAGCCTGGGCTACAAAAGTAAGCTCAAGGCCAGCCTGAACTGCATAGTGAGACCCTGTCTCAAAAAGACGAAAAAGTTAAAAAGTAGTAGTTACAACATCTTGTCATTTTTCTAGTCTGCTTAATGTTATTGTTATTACTGATTGTACTACTTTAGCCAAAGTGACATGGTTATTGTCATCAGTTGTTCTTCCTTGTATGCCAACATTAATATTTTCTAGGGGTTATAGACAATACTGTAGTCTTGCACCAAGGAACTAGGTGCTAGGCCAAGCAGGCAGCAACAATTCATCCCTAATAAACTGAAGAGGCAGGATCTTGGGACAGATTTAAAAGCCAAAGGACCTATGCCTAGCAGACATCTCTGAAAAGTAGTCATTTCCTAAAGAGGTCCTGATATTAGTACTAAAGCTATCTACAGTAAACAATTTGCAAGCCTCAACACAGAAAATAAATAAACAACAAAAACAGAAAATGAGATGGCACAAAAGGAACCACTAACTTGGGCAACCCACAACTTGCCCAACACAAATCAAGGGGGGCATTGAAATAGAATAAACTCTTTCATTTTAATTTTATGAATGGTGGCAGTATAAGTAACAAAACATATCAATAAGTCTCTTGACAAAAAAAAACATAATTAAAGAGATGATGACCACAAAGAAAGAAGTGGTTAGTGAATCTAGAATATATACAGATGGAAAAAAAAAAAAAAAAATAGAGCTTAGGAAAGACATGGAACTATGAAAGCCCAACATAGAAAAGAAGTGGATTCCATACTACAGACTCAAATAGAATTACAGAAGATTACAAATTCTATTGAAAGTATACACAGCAGAGTCAACCAATGTGAAGACAAAACACCAGATTTAGAAAACAGGATTCATGCTGGGGATATAGCTCAGTGGCATAAGTATCTTTCTGGTAAGTGCAAGGTCCTGAGTTTGATCCTTGGTACTGCAAAGAAAAAAAAAAAAGGACAGGACTGAGGCTGGTGATCATCAAATGAAAGACCTCTTAAAAAATAGCAAGGGACCACAAAAAAAATCCAACAGCTGCTAGATGATATGAGAAAGAATATAAGAATATTGCAATCAATGAAGAATTGCAAGAGCACAAAGGACAAAAAAGATCTATACACAGAAGTAATAGGAGAAAGTGTTCTAAGTATGAACAAAAAAAGTGACATACAAGTAAGTGAGGCATACAGAAAACCAAATAGCCAAGGAATGAAAGTTATGATTTCAGAAATTTGATCAAAGAACAGAAAATTAAAAGCTATTAAAGAAACCATAATCGGGGCTGAGGAGATAGCTCCGTGGCACAAGTGCCTGCTGGGGAAGTGCAAGGTTATAAGTTTGAACCCTGATCCTGCCAAAAAAAAAACAAAAAACAAAAAACAAAACAAAAAAAAAACCCACACCATAATCAC
>PVJA010054184.1:0-11662 GCA_004027025.1 Myocastor coypus
TCACTCATTTTTATGGCTGGCTCAGCCTGCCCCGAGGGCAGGGCTGGCGCAGCATGTGGTGCTGGGGATGGAACCGCGGTCCCTGAAGCCACCCAAGCTTTCCCAAGCAGGCACTTTAGACCACTGAGCCATCCCGCCGGGCCCCATCCAGTAACTTCTCTTTTTTAAAAGACCTTTTTTATTTGTAATGTATTTAGTACAAGTCTGACACCCTAGATCAGACTTGTAGTAATATTCCCATTTTCAGCCTCCCCCAGAGTGCTGATTACAGGCCCATCCCAGTCTCAATCATCCTCAGTGTGCTCCAGGGCACCAGGGCCTGGCCTTGGGCAAGGATCGCCTATTGATCAAACCTCCACTGCACTCTGCCTAAACAGGCACTTTAGTCCACCGAGCTATCTGGCCAGCCCTTCTAGTAACTTTCTCTTGAGATAACAAACATAAACTCCACTGGGCTGGGATAAGGTCCAGGAAAGGTTTCCTATAATTAATTTTTTTTTTGAGAGAGGCAAGCAGATGGCCAATTTTGAAATTGTAGGGGAAGGAAGGTAAGTCAATACTGGAAATGATAGGAAAAAGAGCTGGAGTGAAGGAATCAGGTTTTGGTAATTCTTCTATTTATTTTTATTTATTTTTTTTTTTGCAGTACTGGGGATTGAACTCGGGACACTCTTGCCAAGCAAACATTTGTTCCACTGAGCTATCTCCCTGGCCCCCTAGTAATTCTTCTAGAAGTGCACTAGTCCACTGCCAGTACAAGGTAACAGGTAAAGATGAGGGCCTTGAACAGACAGAAACAGTCACAGAAGCTCTTATGAGAGAGTATTAAGATGACTTTCAGTCTTGGCAAGTATGTATAGAAGCAAAAGAGATGGGATTTAATGGATAAGAGAACAAGAAAGGTGGGATTTGTATTTGAGATTTCTATTTTTGAGATAGAGACAAGGCTTGGTGACTGATTATGGACCTACATTTTATTCACCCCCCACCCACCTTTTTGTGCTTTTGAGACAGGGTCTCACTATACAGTTCAGGCTGGCCTTGAGCTTACTTTGTAGCCCAGACTGGTCTCAAACTAGCACCGATTCATCCTGCCTCAGTCTCCTAAGTGCTGGGATTACAAGCATGTGCCACCATATCCAGCCCATGGATCTACATTTTAGTTTCAAGACTTGAAATTTAGGAACTTGGGATGAAAGGGTAACTGTAGGCAGAGTAGGTTTAGGAGAGAAATAGTGAGTTCTGGTGTGGACTTTGTTTTGTGATCCTGGTGAATAGTTCAGTTACAAGGAAAGCATCTTCAAATTTGTAACAGGAGAGCAGGAACTGGAGCTGAGAATTTGTGTACAATGAATGATAGAATCTTGAGCAGAGGAGAATAAGTTCTTATTAGAGGTTATTAGTTAGGTAAAGTGCAAGTCTGTTTTATATATTGCTTTTATTTGTAAAACTGATAACATTCAGTAAATTTTCAGTGGAGTCTGTTACAAGGACTGAAGAGGTTGCTCTGGTAAATGAATACTTTAAGAAGCAGGCAAACGAAGAATAACCTGAGGACTAAGGAGATCTATAAGAGAAGAATGGTGGAAATACGGGGAGACATTGAAGCTGTATGGTTGGTTGTCTTATTAAATAAGGTTTGTCTATTTTTTTTAAGAATTTTATTTTATTTTATTCTTGTTTCAGAACTTTTGTTTGTTTATTTATTTATTTTTATGGCTGGCTCAGTCTGCGCTGAGGGCAGGGCTGGTGCAGCATGTGCCGGGGATCGAACCGCGGTGCCTGCAGCCGCCTAAGCTTTCCTAAGCAGACGCTTTAGACCACTGAGCCACCCTCCCCCCACCCCCGTTTGTCTATTTTGAGTTTGAAATAAGGGAGAGCTCGGGATTATCTGCATAGTTGCTAATTGAAGCCCCTTTTTAAAAAATTTTTATTTATTTTTTCTTGTTTCAGAACCTTTTTTTGTTTATTCGCTTATTTTTTTATGGCCAGCTCAGCCCACCCCGAGGGCAGGGCTGGCGCAGCATGTGGTGCCGGGGATCGAACCGCGGTCCCTGAAGCTGCCCAAGCTCCCAAGCAGGCGCTTTAGACCACTGAGCCATCCTGCCGGGCCCATGAAGCCCTTTGAATGAATCAAACAAATTGAGTCAGAGGAATGTTGACCTTTAGGTGTGGATGGAGAAAAAACATAGAGGAAGTGTGGTCAGAAATTAGAAAATGGAAGAGTGTATTTATTAAGGGAGCCCAGGACCCTGATCATTAAGGGATTGGTGTCGAATACTGTAGAGGGCAAATAGAATGTACCTAAGAACAAGCTGTTGTGTTTGTTGCTTTTCACTTTCCTTTAGAAAAATAAGATGGTTTTATTCTGGTCACATCCTGATATTACAATATTCTGTTAAGGTTTTTATAATTGTAGTGGTCTAGTGGAATTGTGGCATTGTTTATTTTCTGGTTTGATGTTTTTGCTGTTATTTTTGCAGCAGTATCTGACAAAGTTAACCAGGCTGGTCTTGAATTAATGATGTTTCTGTTTCAGTCTACCAAGTACCTGGAATTGTAAGTGTATACACCGTGCCAAGCTTTCTAGGGTTTTTGGTTTCTTTTTATTTATTTTTATTTTATTTTATTTTTTTTTTGTGGGACCAGGGTTCGAACTCACGACCTTGCACTTGCCCAGCAGGCACTTGTGCCTCGGAGCTATCTCCCCAGCCCTTTGGTTTCTTTTTAAACATGCTGTTTATTCTCATAACCACATTGAAAGGTTTTTCTTTTGTTTTTATCTTAAGGTAGAAATTAGAGTAAACTTGGCCAAGACATAGGAAGTGATGTGACAGCAGCCCATTGTGTCTGGTTCCTAAGTGATGATCAGTGATTTTAGAATTGAGGGGTGGGAAATGTAGCTCAGTGGTGGAATGTTTGTGTAACATGCACAAGGCTATGAGTTTTATCACTAGCACCCTCTTGGAGTTCGACAAGAGGTACCTGGGGCCATTCAGTATCTGACTTCCACCAGGAAAGGCAGTGTGCCTGAGCTTTGAAATGGCCTGTACTGAACCAGAAAGAGGAAGGGAGATTCCAGGAAGATTCTGTCTCCAGACTTTCTGGAACCCAAGCACAACCATGGAAGAAGAAATCTAAAGTTAAATCAACAATTATATGAAACCATTTATATGTTCCTGTTTCATCAACTAAAATTGAAAGGATTGGGTTCTCCTTGCATATGTAGTATGCAAACAGCCTCCTCTCTGAGGAGCCTTATGCCTACTGGAGTGGAGAAGTATTCTGTGTACCACACCTACTTCATTGAAGCACCCCTTTTTCCTTTCTTGCTTTTTTCCTTCTCATGCTTCCTTCTTCCCTTTCATTTATCTGTCACCTTGACTTACATAGTTTTTAAGATCAGCAGGGTAAGATTCCTTTTGGAGAAAAGTTTCAGTTGCCTTACAAGCATTAGGAAACCAATGAAATATTCTGCAAGTTCCCTCAAATATTCATTCTCAAAGCAAGCTCTGGATTTGGAGTCTAGAACTAGTTAGCTGTGGAGTGTGGGTGTAGGTGTAACAGGGTATCTACATGATATATGCCATGACAAACCAGCTGACTGACATTAGTTGCAAGCTTGTATTGTTTTAGGTTATTTCATATTCATTCTCATTTCATCCTCATCTTTGAGATTTTTTTTTTTTCCTCTCTACAGATAAAGAAAACTGGGTTCCAGGGAACATGTCTGTGAACAGCTGATACAGTAGAACTGAGGTTTAAACTGAGACTTACTTGGACCCCAGAGCCTGTGAATTTTTTTTTTTTAGTACTATAGACTCCTGTGTTACTCCAAACTATATGGAAACATGCACACTACAGTATGAAATGATTGTCATTGATAACTCAGGCTTGAGGAGGAGACTGGAGGAGGATAAAACTGAATGTTTGTGGAGAGGTAGGGTTAAAGCAATTGAATATTAATCAGGATGATAGCATCAATTTCTTTTTATCCCATTTACTTCTACCAGATACTTTATATTCAATCATTTAGTAAATATTATTAAACATGTACCTGACCTATGTGGTACATGGTGCTTACAGTCCAGTGGGGAAGTGATAATTCACTGAGAATGATAAGATGGTGACTGCTATCAGAGGATTAAAAAAAGGCGAAACCAAGGTATTCTTTTTTTTTTAGTAGAATTTTTTTTTTTTTTCTTGTTTCAGAACTTTTGTTTGTTTATTTCTCTATTTTTATGGCCGGCTCAGCCTGCCCTGAGGGCAGGGCTGGCGCAGCATGTGGTGCCGGGCATTGAACCGCGGTCCCTGCAGCCGCCTAAGCTTTCCTAAGCAGGCGCTTTAGACCACCGAGCCATCCTGCCGGGCCCCCAAGGTATTCTTAATAGTCAGCGAGGGTTTCCTGGAGAAAAGGGAGTTTAAGTCAGATGGAATCTATAGGATGACATGCCAGTAGTTGGGTAAAAAGTGGGATGTTATGCTAGAGTATTGTAGACTTGTGGAGCATGGATTGTAAAAAATGAGGAATTTATTATCAAGATCAGTGCCTTTTTATGGTATTGCAGAACAGGAAGTACAGTGAAAGCTTCAGGTATGGTTGGAACCAGAACTATGTCCCTGTTTACAATACAGAATCTTGTATCCTGAATCTCTGCAGAGTTGTGACTGTTTTTTCTTTCTTTTTTAATACTTCCCAATGCTCTTGGCAGGAGACTACTGAACATAGCTTAATAAAGGTATATGTCTTTGGTTCACTTGGCTGCCAAGCTGAGAATGCTCTAATTATGGTTTTATGGGAAGAGAATCTGACCCAGCCTAGGAGATGTATCATTCTGACCTGAGGCCCAGGGTAAGTTTACGGCATCCCCAAGGTCTAAGAGGTAAATTAGAGATCCAAAAGAAGTCTCTTGTTGTCTAATTACTTGCCAGTTTAAATTTTTGGTGTTACTTTCCATGTTTTTCTCCAGACTCAAAACTATTTGCTGCTATTGGAGCCTGTAGAGAAAGTAGAGAAGGTGAGGAGAGAGGCCTTTGAGGCACATGGACTACATGTAGTTCCTCTTAGGGCTGTTCTGTCTGTCTGTGGTACAGTGGGATGGGATGTTTAAAGTTTATGTAATATTTTATATGTATATATGAGCATATATATGCAATTGAGACATACTCTGGGCCTCTGAATCATGGTGTTTACACTCACGGATTTAACCAATAGAAAATAAAAAATCTAAAAGAAAAAAGTTACAGGGCCCAGCGGGATGGCTCAGTGGTCTGAAGCACCTGCTTAGGAAAGCTTGGGCAGCTTCAAGGATAACGGTTTGATCCCGGGCACCACATGCTGCGCCAGCCCTGCCCTCGGGGCAGGCTGAGCTGGCCATAAAATTGAGTGAATAAACAAACAAAAGTTCTGAAACAAGAAAAAAATAAATAAATAAAAAATTCTTAAAAAAAAGAAAAAAGTTACACTTGCACCGAGCATGAACAGACCTTTCCTTTGTTCTTATTTCTCAAACAGTTCAGTATAACAACTACTTATGTAGTATTTGTATATAGTATTAAATATTATAAGTAATCTAGGAGTGGCTTAAAGTACATAGCAGGATGTATAGGGTTATATGTAAATACTGTGTCATTTCAATATGTATAGACTAATATTCTCTGGTTATCCTGGAACCAAGTCCTTAGTGATTATGAAGAAAGACGATGTCTGTGTTAGGAAGCCTAACATTTCATTAAATACCTAAGAACTCACAGTGAGTCATTTCTTGACTAGATTTTCTGAGTCCAGAATTCCTGATATACCCCTCACCCCAGGATTTTGCCTTCTTTTATAGTTGAATGGGAAATAGCTTATTTGGTTTACTTGTGTATGTTTCCTTATAAATATGAAAGTTAACCAACCTCAGTTTTTTTTTCATCTGTAATAATGGAATATAGTTGATAAAGACCTCATAATGTTTTGAGGAATTAATGAGAGAGTGCTGGTGATATGCAAAGCACTGAATAACATACTTGCTTAATACCTCAGTTGCTATTTCCTTAAATTAAGTGGCCATGGCAAAACCTGAATCTTCCCTTACCTCAGTGTCTGGAAATACCCTTCTGAAATATAAAGCAGCATGTACAGAAGTAAAGATTGGATTTGGGTCAGCAAAATTATGTATCAAGTTTTAGTTGTGTGGCTTTAGGCAGCACACACCCATTTTTGATTATAGTCAGAGGGCATCTTCTGTGCCAAGCCTGGACCATATTTTAGAATGCTGCTGTTGTGTCAAAGATGGTTTGATTAAAATAAAGACTGATAAGGAAGTAAATTACTGTGTAACATGGTGTGTGCTTGTAATGGAAATAAGACATTAAAGAAATCATTCTGAGGGGCCGGGGAGATAGCTCCATGGCACAAGTGCCTGCCTGGCAAGTGCAAGGTCGTGATTTCAAACCCTGATCCCACAAAAAAAAAAAAAAGAAAGAAAGAAAGAAAGAAATCATTTTGGTCATAGCATCTAACTCCACTTGAACTCTGTTACTCATTAAGTTGCAAATAGTTTGGGGTATGGTGGGAAGAGACATCAGTGAACATTTAGCCTTGGGAAAGCTTACAGTTGCAGTCAACAGAAGTGATATTGACAACCACTATTTTTTTTTTTTTTTTTTTTTTTTTGGTGGGACCAGGGTTCAAACTCACGACCTTGCACTTACTTGCCCAGCAGGCACTTGTGCCTCGGAGCTATCTCCCCAGCCCCGACAACCACTATTTTTTAAAATAATTTTATTTTATTTTTTCTTGTTTCAGAACTTTTGTTTGTTTATTTTTATGGCTGTCTCAGCCTGCCCTCAGGGCAGGGCTGGTGCAGCATGTGGTGCCAGGGATCGAACCTCGGTCCCTGCAGCCGCCTAAGCTTTCCTAAGCAGGTGCTTTAGACCACTCAGCTATCCTGCCAGGACCCGACAACCACTATTTTTTTTTAACTTACTTCTTTCTTTCTTTCTTTTTTTTTTTTTTTTGTCTTTTTGAGACAGGATCTGGCTATGCAGTTGAGGCTGGTCCTGAGCTCACTTTTGTAGCCCAGGCTGGTCTCGAACTCGCACCGATCCTCCTGCCTCAGCCTCCCTAGTGCTGGGATTACAGGCATGCGCCACCACGCCCGGCTCTTTCTTTCTTTCTTTCTTTGGGGATCGAACCGCAGTTGCTGCAGTTGCCTAAACTTTCCTAGGCAGGCACTTTAGACTGCTGAACCATCTCATCAGCCTGACAATCACTATTGCAATGACATTACAAAGTATTTTTTCCTCCTGAAACATTGGGAAAAAGTTTCATGTCCAAAGAAAGACACTCCTACATAAAGTAACCATCACCAGGAGGTTACTTTGACATGTAACTACTACGTATTTTTCAGACCCTACTCAACACTTCCATGTTATATTTAGTTGTCTTACTTCCTTTGTCTCCTTCACTCTGGAGCAGTTTCAGACTTCTTGGTTTTAATGGCCTTGACAGTTGGAAATTAATGTAAAGCTTTTTAAGAAACTACAGTTTTCCAAAGTAGCTGTACCATTTTACCCATCAGTAGTATATGAAAAAGTTCCAATTTCTCTATGTTCTTAACAGTTGGCTTTGTCAGTTGTCTTGATTGTGTCTCACCTGGTAGATTTCTAAGTGCCACGTTATGGCTTTACTTTGTATTTCCTTCATAATTAGTGTTAAACATCTTTTAATGTGTGTATTAACCAATTGTATATCTTCTCCGAAATATGCAGTCATATCTTGGTCCACTTTTTTTTTTTTTTTTTTTTGTGGGACCAGGGTTCAAACTCACGACCTTGCACTTGCCCAGCAGGCACTTGTGCCTCGGAGCTATCTCCCCAGCCCCTTGGTCCACTTTTTAAAATCCCTTTCCATTGCTTCTTAGCCTTTTGGTTAAGATCAAGTGTAAAATCCCTTTCTATTTAACTTTGATGTAATTCAGAACACAGCAGTGGAGATGATTCACTTGGAGAAATCCTAATTTCCCAGTATTCTACAAAAATAGCAGGCCAGTAATCCTCAAAATAAAGTTAACTCAAAAATTAAACTCAAGGGCCAGGGATATGTTTAGAGGTAAAGCACTTGCCTAGCAGGTACAAGGTCTTGGGTTGGATTCACAGTATTGAAACTGAAGAGAAAGCTGAGGAATTGTTCCACATTAAAGAAGTTTAAAGAGATGGGTCAGCCGGGCGTGGTGGTGCACGCCTGTAATCCCAGCACTCGGGAGGCTGAGGCAGGAGGATCGGTGTGAGTTCGAGACCAGCCTCGGCTACAAAAGTGAGCTCGAGGCCAGCCTGAACTGCATACTGAGAGAGACCCTGTCTCAAAAAGACAAAAAAAAAAAAAAAAAAAAAAAAAGAGATGGGTCAGCTATATACAGTATGCAAATTCTAAATTGGCACAGTTGGCAACAATAGACTGGCATTAGGGTCAAAGTTAATAAGTTTGATAGTTTCATTTTGATTAACAGAAGAACAGTTCATAGGATGGACACCAAAGTAGTGTTGAGTTGTCACATTTGGAAATTTACTTTGAAGAATTCTAGTTACAGTTTTGGTTTGAAATTTAGTTCCTTTTTACTTACAGAGATGTTGGTGAGCACCTTTAAGATAGATATTTGCAAGAGGTTGTGCTGAAATTTGAGGGAAGTCATAAAAGGCAGCTTTCAGCTCATTTGAAAGAACAGTGTCTTCAAATCAGATAGACCTAAGTATCAATCCCTGCTGCTTCTGATGCTTTGCATGGGTTTATGCTAACGGCTTTGCTTCTGCAGGGTTTAGTTTTTCTTATCTGTAAAATAAGGGATTAGGATGATCCTTAGGGTCCTTTTCTAGTTCAAATATTGTCACAACTCTAAGGACATTGCACAAAATTAGCACACACATGGAAAGGATTCATATGGATTGCTTTTTTAATACTGGAGAGCTGTTTTAGTATAGTTTATGTAACAGATTTCTGTATAACCATTGAGAGATAGTAAAATAGAAAAAGAAAAGTTGAGGTTAAAAGCTAGCAAACTGATTTTCTTCAATGTAAAAGCCCCGAATTAAACCCTTATGGAAAACAACTGTAGCTGGGCGTGGGTGGTGGTGCACACCTGTAATCCCAGCACTTGGGAGGCTGAGGCAGGAGGACCGGTACGAGCTCAAAGCCAGCCAGAACTGCATAGTGAGACCCTGTCTCAAAAAGACAAAACAAAAACAAAAACGACTATTTTATGTGCTCAAAAAATGAAGTTGAAACTTTGTATTACTGTGTTTACCCCCGAAAATTATTCATCTGGTCTAACTGGAGAATTGTTACCTGGTTTATATCTGTATGTCCCTCCAAAAGCCTCGTAAACTCATGGGCAGGGTTTTTGAAAGTAGATTGTAGCTAAACATGTTAGGTTGGGGACTTAGTCAGATGAAGCAATATGGGTGGGAACTGGTAGGGTATCTCCCTCTCTGGTTCCTCTACTTTGTGGCTGTCATGAGATGAGCAGCTTACTTGTTCAGTGAAATGCTGTGTTGTTATTCTTGCACATCTTTTCTTTTTTTTTTTTCTTGTTTCAGAACTTTTGTTTGTTTATTTATTTTTATGGCCGGCTCGGCCTGCCCTGAGGGCAGGGCTGGCACAGCATGTGGTGTCGGGGATTGAACCATGGTCCCTGCAGTCGCCCAAGCTTTCCTAAGTAGGTCCTTTAGACCACTGAGCCATCCTGCTGGGCCCTCTTGTGCATCTTTTGTTAAACGTATTTTATGCATATTTGATACTTTACATTTATGTCACTGTTACTAATAATATTTCTTGATCATTGATTTATAAAAATGCATTTGAGTTTTATAAATTAATTTTATACCATTAACTGTAATCTCATTGTTAATTAGTGTTTAGAATCTTTTAGGACATGTGTAACATCTGCAAATCATCTTTTTTTTGTTTGTTTGTTTTCATTACTTAAAATTCGTTTTCTTGGCTAGATTCTCCTTTACAAAGTTGAATAGCGGTTGGGATAAGGGAGTATTTCTTTTTTTTTTCTTTTTTTTTTTTTTTTTTTTTGTCTTTTTGGGACAGGGTCTCGCTGTGCAGTTGAGGTTGGCCTTGAGCTCACTTTTGTAGCCCAGGCTGGTCTCGAACTCACACTGATCCTCCTGCCTCAGCCTCCCGAGTGCTGGGATTACAGGCCTGAGCCACCACGCCCGGCTCAAGGGAGTATTTCTGAAGTTAAAAAGAAAGTTCTTACTGAATGATACAGGGTGTCATTTTCTCATGTTTTCTTTTTCAAGTTTTTGTTTTTAAAGAATTTTTAAAATTTTATTTATTTTTTTCTTGTTTCAGAACCTTTGTTTGTTTATTCATTCATTTTTATGGCCAGCTCAGCCTGGCCCGAGGGAAGGGCTGGCGCAGCATGTGGTGCGGGGGATCGAACCACAGTCCCTGAAGCTGCCCAAACTTTCCCAAGCAGGTGCTTTAGACCACTGAGCCATCCCACCAGGCCCCATCTTTTTCAAGTTTTTTTGACTTTTTTTTTAAATCCTGAAAGAATTTCCACTCATAGAAATTTTTGATTTTTTTTTTCCTTTAGCCTGTTGTAAGTTTCAAATTATATCAGCAGATTCTCTAATATTGAACTAATTCTACATTTCTTAGACTTAGCTCAATTTGGTCATGATATGTTACTTGTTACATAATGTTGGATTTGGGAAAGTGGTAATGGAAATTGAACTCAGAACCTTACACTTAATCAGCCAAGTAATGCTGAATTTTGTTTACTAATAAATTACTGGGTTTTTTTTTTTTTTTTTTTTTTGGCACCAGGGTTCAAACTCATGACCTTGCACTTGCCAGGCAGGCACTTGTGCCTCAGAGCTATCTCCCCAGCCCCTACTGGGGTTTTGTTATATCTAGTTTTGTTATCAAAACAAGACCACCCTTACAGAATGAGAGGATATGTTCCTTGTCTTATTTCTGGTTTTTGTAAAATTGAAATGAGTTTCTTTCTTTTTTTTTTTTTTTTTTTTTTTTTTTTTTTTTTTTTTTTTTTTTTTTTTTTTTTTTTTTTTTTTTTTTTTTTTTGCAGTAGTGGGGATTGAACCCAGGAGCCTCTGCTTGCCAGGCAAGTGTTAATGCCTGAGTTCTTAAAAGTTCTTAGAACTTGCCTGTAAAGCAGTCCAGAGTTGGGTGGATCTTTATGTTTGTATGCTTAGTTTTTAGTGGGAAAATGTTACAGCTGAGATTTCTTTAAAAAACTATATAGCCAGCTGTGGTGGTACATGTCTATTCCTTGCACTGAGGGAAACTGAGGTAGAAGGACTGCAGGTTTCAGCCCAGCCTAGGTAGTTTGGTGAGACTTTCAAAACACAAGGACCAGAGATATTATTTAGTTTGCAGGCCCTGGGTTCAATCCCTGCTACTCCACGACCTCACTCCAAAAAATGTATGCTGCCGTTTCTATTTCTTCTTGATAAATTAAGGTTTTTCTACAAATTTATTTCACATATATTTATTTATTTATTTATTTTTAAATTTTATTTATTTTTTATTTTGTTTTTTTGTCTTTTTTTTTTTTTTTTTTTTTTTTTTTTTTTTTTTTTTTTTTTTTTTTTTTTTTTTTTTTTTTTTTTTTTTTTTTTTTTTTTTTTTTTTTTTTTTTTT
>PVJA010054185.1:0-11671 GCA_004027025.1 Myocastor coypus
GACACAGGGCAGCTGTGCTGAGGGGCAGGGGGACACCTGGAGGACACAGGGCAGCTGTGTTGAGGGGCAGGGGGACACCTGGAGGACACAGGGCAGCTGTGCTGAGGGGCAGGGGGACACCTGGAGGACACAGGGCAGCTGTGCTGAGGGGCAGGGGGACACCTGGAGGACACAGGGCAGCTGTGCTGAGGGGCAGGAGGACACCTGGAGGACACAGGGCAGCTGTGCTGAGGGGCAGGAGGACACCTGGAGGACACAGGGCAGCTGTCCTGAGGGGCAGGAGGACACCTGGAGGACACAGGGCAGCTGTCCTGAAGAAAGCACCATGGCAAGCCCTCCTTGGTGTCTATCCTTTCAGAGAACTGGTATAAACTCCAGCATCTGAATCCTGGAAGGTGGCGCCGGGGTCCCACCTCAGGCTGAAGTCAGAGTATCCACTGAGAGCCTACTCTAGCTCTTGGGAGAGGCGGTGCACGGGGCTGTGGGAGGGGCTCTGTGCAGGTGCCGGGGATCCTGTGGCAAATGCGTCATGTCCCCCTCCCCCACCTTTGGAGTCCTAACCTAGGTCCCCTGTGCTGACTCCCATGGCGACCACAGCCCTTATAGACTGCAAACAGGCATTAATGAAGGTAGAAAATAAACAACAACAAGGAGCAGGGTCACACGCCGGTAACCGGGAGGCTGAGGCAAGAGGATTGCTGTGAGCTTGAGGCCGGCCTGCGCGGCCATCTAGCGTGACTCCAGCCCGCCTGAACTACATACTAGCCTGTCTCGACAATCCTAACCTCCAAACAGAGCAAAGCCAAACCAAAGAACGGGAGAGGAGGGTCACGGGCCACAGGGTACCACTCACGCCTCCCCATCCCGCCTCCGTGGTCCCCTCCCTGTGGGACACTGTTCTGTGTCACGCTTTGTGGTTACTGTGAAAGGAAGTAAGGCAAGGAAGGTGCGTGGGGGCTACGCAAGCAGAAGCGCCTCCCCTTGGCCGGGCAGCTGCAGGGCAGCGCGGATGTTTCTGTAGTTTAATGTATTTTAATAGCAAACCTGCAGGAGTCCCACAGAAAGGCGGCCCTGGAAACGTGCCCTAGCATGCAGGACGGCTCACAGAAGGGCAGCGGCGGGTGGAGTCCCAACCATGCAAATGCTGCAGGGCTGCTTAGCTACTGACAACAGGAAAGTTTTTTTTTCTAAATCCAGATGCTAGCATCGTCCAGAAAAACTTAACAGATTCTTTTATTTGTAGTTGTTATAAACTTGAAGCGCTGAAATCTGTGCAGTTTTTACTTTTCTTGGTACAAGGCCTCACTATGCAGCCGGGACCATGGTGGTCCTCCTGTTTCAGCCTCCCCAGCACTGGATTTGCAGGAGTGCACTACCTCTCCTGGGGTTTCTGTGCCCAGGGTTCCAGGGCCAGCACAGCTTGTGTGTGTACTGGGGACTGAACCTGGTCCTTACGCTTACCAGGCAGCTGCTTAGACTGACAAGCTATCTCAGCGGCCCTTCACCAAAACATTTGACTTGCATTAATGCTTTACATTCTTACATGAATACTAAAAATTCACTCACAAAGCCAGGTGTGGTGGCGCACGCCTGTAATGCCAGCACTTGGGAGGCTGAGGCAGGAGGATCAATGTGAGTTGAAACCAGCCTGAGCTACAAAAACAAGCTCAAGGCCAGCCTGAGCTGCATAGTGAGACACTGTCTCAAAAAGACAAAAAAAAAAAAAAAAAAAAAATTCACTCACAGATGAAATTGGAAAATCTGCCAATGCCTGATCTTTGTCCACGTTCACTCACAAGCACATATGTTTGACCCTGTGAGGAAAAATATTTAAATTCCAGAACTTCCAATAAAGACCGGGGAGATAGCTCAGTGGAATAAGTGCTTGCCTGGCAAGTGCAAGATTCTGAGTTTGATCCCTGGTACCAAAGGGGAGGGGAACGTCCCAGTAACAGAAAGGAAAAGTTTTTTTGAGAATGAAGTGTTGCTCACTGAAGGGGGCTCCTAAGCACACTCTCCCCGCGGGCGGCGTGCTAGCTGGACATCTTCCGGCGTAATGGTGACCTGTTTGGCATGGCTGCACACAGGTTGGTACCTTCAAGTAGGCGGATCAGCGAGGCCTCCCTTGCCTCGTGTGCTCTGGAAGCACAAATCTGCTTAGAAGTCCTGAGCAATTTCTCAAACCTGATGCTGGAAAAGGAGTTTGTAAATCAGTTCAGTGGACTGATACCATCTAATTTCACGGAGAGCCACGGGCCTGGGCCTTATCCGGGGGTTTTCCCCGCAGCTCCAGTAGAGGGCGCGCTCCTATGAGCCGCTTTGATAGCCAGTCGTTTCTGGGGCACTTTACCACCAGTGGGTTTATGGGCAGTCACCTTGGCACGAGCCATGGTGCAGGGACCTCTCCAGCCCTCCTGCGTTGGCTGGAGCTTAGCCCAGAGCTGATTTTTGAAGGCCACGAAATCATATGCTTGCAAGACAAAAGCTGGACACGTGGTACGTGCCTGCAATCCCGGCACCCTGCGAGGCTGAGGCAGGAGGATGAAAGCAGGGCTCAGGCTTTCCGTGGCTGCATAGAGAGTTTAGGTTCAGCCTGAACTACAGTAGCAAGAGCCTGTCTCAAAGAAAAAAATATCCACGTTGAGAATTTGGGATGCAGCTCAGGGTCAGAGGACTTGCACATGAGGGCCTCGGTTTGGGTCCCGGCTCTGCCAAACTGATGTTGAATAACACTGATGCGTTTTTCTGTCTGGTTGTTTGAGGCGGGGCTTGGCTGCGTTGCTCGTGCTGGCCTTCAGCACGCGGCAGCTCTCTCGGCTCAGTGACCCTAGCGCTGGGGTCCTGAGCAGTGCCAGCACGCCACGCCGGGGGGGGGGGGGGGGGGGGGGGGGGGGGGGGGGGCGCATCGGGCTGGGCAGGGTGGTGCTGGCCTGGCAGCTGCCTCCATGCCACCAGTCGGGAGGTTGGAGAAGGGTTCGCCATGGCCTGGTCTCTGCAGGCATGGCCCCCGCACTCTTGTGATGGCCCACACGCACCAGGCCAGCAGCCAGGGCTGAGGACTCAGTGGGTTAAACGTCAAGACTTCATCTCCTACTCAGTCTGCGCCTTAGGTCAGATAGAAGGTGGAAAAGATAGAGGGAAAACTGGGGCAGCGACTCAGGGGAGAGAGGTCACCTGGAGCTTTGTGAGTCATAGCGAGGTGCGGAGGCAGGCGATTAGGGCTGGGTGAACTGGCTGGGGGGGGGGGTGGCCTGCTGCTCCCAGAGTGCCGGATGGTCTGATGGAGGGAGGGACGAACGGACGGACAGACCCATGGACGCTTGCTGGGAAGAGCAACTGGAGCAGCAGGAGGGAGCCTGCCTCCGGGCTCCTCGGCCTGCCAGCCAGACTAGCTCTACAGGGTACAATAAACAAGGTACAAGCGCAGCTGTGGTCTGTTACTGAAAATCCAGGAAAGCTGGGACTCCAGGTGATGGATAGCAGCTTCGCCTGTGGGCTCTCTGTTTGTTGCTGCCTCCCTTGCTTGGAATGTTAATGGTTAACATCTGTATGAGCCTAGTAATAAGGAAAAGGTGGAAGTCAATAGAAATCGTGGTCACGTTTCTGACTATGCACATGGTCCTCCCTTACTAAAGTGATTATGCATGAGGTCACGTTCACTAGCCCAGAATAAGAGCTGGGGAGATAGCTCAATAGAATAATCACTTGCCTAGCAAGTGCAGGGTCCTGAGTTCAATCCCTGGTGCTACATACACACACACACACACAAATTTAAAAAAATAAAAGGGCAAAGATATTTTGCCGGGCATGGTGGCGCATGCCTGTAATCCCAGCACTCAGGAGGCTGAGGCAGGAGGATGGATGTGAGTTCGAGACCAGCCTGGGCTACAAAAGTGAACTCAAAGCCAGCTTGAACTGTATAGAGAGACCCTGTCTCAGAAAGACAAAACAAACAAATAAACAAAACTAGCCCAAAATAAAGCTGAGTTCTTTGCTCATTGAGGGATAAATCTCAGTGAGTCCTCTGAAGCTCCTTCATCAGGTCTTTTCGTCGTTTCTTTCGACACCGACTCATAACATACAACACCTTTCCTGTTGTTTTTCCTGGCTTTAACGAAACCTTGCTGGGGCCCGGCGGGATGGCTCAGTGGTCTAAAGCGCCTGCTTAGGAAAGCTTGGGCCACTTCAGGGACCGCGGTTCGATCCCCAGCACCACATGCTGCACCAGCCCTGCCCTCGGGGTGGGCTGGGCCGGCCTTAAAAATGAGTGAATAAACAAATAAAGGTTCTGAAACAAGAAAAAATAAAATAAAATTCTTTAAAAAAAAGAAAAAAGAGGGGGAGCTGGGGAGATAGCTCCGAGGCACAAGTGCCTGCTGGGCAAGTGCAAGGTCGCGAGTTCGAACCCTGGTCCCCCCCCCACAAAAAAAAAAAAGAAAAAAGAAAACTTGCTATCCTTTCCCCTTGTCTTGACCAGCTCATTACAAAAACCTGGTAGCCTAAGAAGGGACTCCTATGCCCCAAGCAGTAGCAGTAGACAGCTGCTTTGGTGGGTGCTTTTCATGCCAAGATCTCACTGTGTCGCTCAGGCTGGCCCTGAGCTCGTGCATGCAGGCTCTTTGTTTGATTTTTCCTCTTTTACTCAATGCACAGAGCACGTGAATCAATTACCTTTATTTTAGTCAGTTTTCCCCCTTGTTCAAAGAAAAGAAATAGGAAAAAAATATAGAAAAGAAATAGGAGCCGGACGTGGTGGCTCACGCCTGTAATCCCAGCACTCGGGAGGCTGAGGCAGGAGGATCAGTGCGAGTTCGAGACCAGCCTGGGTTACAAAAGTGAGCTGAAGGCCAGCCTCAACTGCATAGCGAGACCCTATCTCAAAAAGACAAAAAAAAAAAAAAAAAAAAGAAATAGGGCTGGGAGTATAGCTCAGGGGCACAGTGCTTGCCCAGCAAGCATTGGGCCGGAGTTAGATTCCCAGTACCAAAAAATAACAACAACAACAAAAAAAATCTGGGGGCCAGTGAGATGGCTCAGTGGTCTAAAGCATCTCCTTACGCAAGCTCAGGCAACCACAAGGACCATGGTTCCATCCCCAGCACCACATGCTGCACCAGTCCTACCCCCAGGGCAGGCTGAGCCAGCCATAATAAAAATGAATAAATAAATAAAAATTTAAAAACTGACTCTAAGGGGCTGGGGAAATAGCTCAGTGGTTTATGTGCCTGCCTGGCAAGCGCAAGGTCCAGAGTTCAGTCCCTGGTATGGCCAGACACAGCTCGGCAACAGGGCGCCCTTCCGAGAGCAGGTCCTCAGCTCCACTCTCGGGGCAAAAACAGACCGAACCAACAGGTCCACCCCATAATTCCGGGCATACACTCGTCGTCCCCTCTCCCGCGCCCACCACACTGGAGACTGGGCCTGGCGCCTTTGCCCTGAGCGGCCTCTCCCTCTCTCAGAGAGTCTGCCAGTTGCCAGGCTGGGCTGGAAGCCAGGGCGCAGGCAGGCGTCCTCACGCCAGGTCCAAACTTTCTCCCTTGTTGTCTGAGCCCAGTGCGAGGCTCACCACGAGGCCAGCTCCTCAGAAAGCAGACACAGCAAGGCCTTGTCTCAAAAAGCCTTAGGAGGCCGGGCATGGTGGCACATGCCAGTAATCCCAGCACTTGGGAGACTGAAGCAGGAGGATCGGTGGGAGTTCAAGACCAGCCTGGCCTACAAAAGTGAGTTCAAGGTTAACCTGAACTTCATAGCGAGACCCTGTGTCAAAAAAAAAAAAAAAAAAAAAAAAAGTGCATCTATTACTGTAAGGGACTTTTCCTTGAACGTAGAATGCGGGCGTAAGTGTTGACGTTTCCCGCGAGGCCACGAGGTGGCGCCAAACACCCACAGCGTGGAGGACCCCGCGGTGTCCTCCAAGGCCGGGCCCGGGCTCGGGCTGAGTCTGTAGTCTCCGCAGTGGGGCATCTGTGCTTCCCTGCTAGTGTTGAGCTCAGTGGAGCCCAAATCCGCTCAACCACGCACGTCTTCATTTCGTCACTTAGCCTCACACCTACTTATTTTTTTTTATTTTTTTATGTATTTGGTACAGAGTCTCACTATGCAGACCGGACTCCTCGCTATTCTGCTGTTTTCAGCCTCTCCAGTGCTGGAACTGTGTGCGTACACCACACCCCCCGGGGCTTGGTTGCTGGCTCTGCGTGCCTGGGGCCCAGTTCAGTTCTGGAAAGGATTCCCAGTTTCCTAAGGAATACTAGAATGCATTCCAAAACCACAAAAAGATGCCAGTTTTACTGGTAATACCAGTATTGCGTAAATAATCACTTTTTTTTTTTTTTCTTGTTTCAGAACTTTTGTTTGTTTATTTTTATGGCCGGCTCAGCCTGCCCTCAGGGCAGGGCTGGCGCAGCATGTGGTGCCAGGGATCAAACCGCGGTCCCTGCAGCCGCCCAAGCTTTCCTAAGCAGGTGCTTTAGACCATTGAGCCATCCTGCCAAGCCCCAATAATCACTTTTTAAGACAGATTTAATCATTTAATTAATTAATTGGTACAGGGTCTCGATACATAGTTCAGACTCATAGTGATACTCCTGCCTCAGCCTCCCCAGAACTGGGATTACAGGTGTGTGCATCATGCCTGAGGTTGGTGGGGCATGTGGTACCTGGAACCAAACTTGGGTTCTTGTGCTTGCCAGGCAGGCACTTAGACTGCAGAGCCTGACACCCACAATTTTTTTTTTTACCCACAATTTTTATAGCATGGACATTCTCATATATTCTTAGTAAAAGAATACATAGGTTGGGGCCCGGCGGGATGGCTCAGTGGTCTAAAGCCTCTGCTTGGGAAAGCTTGGGCAGCTTTAGGGACCACGGTTCGATCCCCAGCACCACATGCTGGGCCAGCCCTGCCCCCGGGGCGGGCTGAGCCGGCCATAAAAATGAGTGAATAAACAAAGGCTCCGAAACAAGAAAAATAAATAAATAAATAAATAAATAGGTTTATATTCATTGGAAGATGATTTGGCAACATAAAAATATAAATGATGCAACTCTTCTCCTAGATGTTTTCCCTGAAGATGCACAGTATGTGGACTCGTGAGCAAACAACAAGTACTTGTGGGAGCAAAAGTGTCAACGTGACCTGAACAGCCATCAGCAGGAGTCTGGTCAAATCACACATGGACACCGGGCATGGTGGCACACGCCTGTAATCCTAGCACTTGAGAGGCTGAGGCAGGAGGATCAGTGTGAGTTTGAGACCAGCCTGGGCTACAAAAGTGAGCTCAAGGCCAGCCTCAACTGCATAGTGAGACCCTGTCTCAAAAAGACAAAAAAAAAAAAAAAGAAGTTGTTGACTTGAGCCTTTTACAGCTCAGCATATTAATATGGCTTTACTGGGGCTTTCAGGTTAGCTCAATGGTTTAAGTGCCTGCATGGGCAATCCCAGTCAGGCACAGGGGACAGCAGTTCAGTTCCCACCCCACCTTTAAGGCAGCCTGAACCAGCTTTATTTTTTTTATTTTTTATTTTTATTTTTTTTTGTCTTTTTGAGACAGGGTCTCGCTATGCAGTTGAGGGTGGTCCTGAGCTCACTTTTGTAGCCCAGGCTGGTCTCGCACCAATCCTCCTGCCTCAGCCTCCCGAGTGCTGGGATTACAGGCGTGAGCCACCACTCCCGGCTTCTGAACCAGCTTTAAAAAAAAATAAAAATAAAAAACCTCTCAAAAAAAAGATAGCTTTACTTTTTTTTTTTTTTATTTCGTGGTTATCTTTTAAAAAGGTAATAAGGGGCTGGGGAGATAGCTCCGAGGCACAAGTGCCTGCTGGGCAAGTGCAAGGTCGTGAGTTCGAACCCTGGTCCCACACAAAAAAAAATAAAATAAAATAAAAAGACAATAAAAGAAGACAAGAGAGAAGAAAGAAAATGTCTAGGATTGTCCTGCTACAATGTTGCTTATGGTTAGATTTCTAAATTTCTGTGTAAAAATGTGTAATTGCTTTTTTCATATTCTATTTTTTTTTTTTTCAGGACTGAGTATGATTTTTGTCCAGTGCCAAAAGAAACAATGAGAAGACCCGATGAGGACTCACAGAGATTTGTCTTCCTGAGTGAGCCCAGAGCCTCAGAAGGATCTTCTTTTTATTTAGCATTCAAAAAAAAAGGGCCCGGTAGGATGGCTCAGTGGTCTAAGGCGCCTGCTGCCTGCTTGGGAAGGTTTGGGTGGCTTCAGGGACCGCGGTTTGACCCCCGGCACCACATGCTGCGCCAGCCCTGTCCTTGGGGCGGGCTGAGCTGGCCATAAAAATGAGTGAATAAACAAACAAAGGTTCTGAAACAAGAAAAAATAAATAAATAAAATTTTAAAATTAAAAAAAAAATGGCTAAGGAGTATACGTCACTACTTTAATAGACACAGTGTATTCCAGACATGTCCAGGCACGTAGCTCATGCTAATACTAACAGGCACATAGCTCAGGCTTATGCTAACAAATAATACTTTAAGCAGGGGAGGAGGCAACCACTGGTGTCACGTAGCAGGTAAACAACGAACAGGGCACCCATGGGAAGAGCCGCCACCGGCAACCTTGAGCCCCAGCTTTTGGGGAATCTCAGGCAACAGAAGGCAGCCCTCCCTGGGCTCCATCTGTAAATCAAGGACAGGGCACCTGCAGGGGGAGCCACCACCTGAAGCTTCAGGCCTCAGCTTTCTGAGACTCCCGAGCTACGGAAGGCAGGCCTCCCTGGGCTCCATCTATAACTTGCCACTTCTAGGGACACCAAGTGGTCTATCTATCTCCCTTGCCCCTGAGCAATGTAAAGTTTAGAATATCAATGATTGTTGGAAAATACCTGTTCTATGTTACGTCTAAGGTGTTTGGTATTCAGAAAGACAGTGATGTTAAGCTCAAGTACCTATGATATAGAGTAAGAGTATCACTAAGCATCTCTTCTGGATGCTTAAGAATATAACGTTACAGACCAAAAATTAGAGAAAATGAAGGGCTACAAGGATTGCCAACATTTTGGCCCTAGCCCTTCAAGATCAATGAGGACTCAAGACATAAGAGAATCTATACTGTAACATCCTATGACTCAGTGGTTTCCCAAATTTTCTGTTCAAGGAGATTATGAGGCCACAGAGGAAAGGGACAGATGATGTATAGTGTGCCTAAGGAGAGTCACCTAGAGAGAAAACATTCTCTGGGGCTTTCACAGAGAGCAAACTGGTCAAGGAATGGCCATGACTCATCCAGATGGCCGACACTGACAAAAGATCTACAAACTGCTGTACATGATTTCAGGGTAAATCCTGAGGGGATTTGGCTGACCTTGTCAGATACAAAAGTTACATGTTTTGTTACAGAGGTCTTGCTCTACCTTGGTCTTGACCTTCCAGCAGGAAAGTCTAACTTCGGCCTGGTGGTAAAGCCTGTCCTTCTGTGTCTCCCTCCTTCCCAGTAGGTTGTTACTGATTGGAGATGATTCCTAAGCCTTCCTAGTGTTACGGTTTATGCCCTAACCTGTGTCCCGTGCTTCTCGCCCCAATGTCTTCTGTGGGTTCTTTATCTTTGTGTTTCCTCGTGGGATTCCTGGGAAGCTTGGTCCTTTGGGTAACCAGGATGCCAGTGGCCAGGAAGGGGAGCCGGAGGCAAAGGCACTGAGAAAGGGGCTCTTTTTTTTATTTTTATTTTTATTTTTTTCTTGTTTCAGAACCTCTGTTTGTTTATTCACTTATTTTTATGGCCGGCTCAGCCCGCCCCAAGGGCAGGGCTGGCGCAGCATGTGGTGCCGGGGATCGAACCGCGGTCCCTGAAGCCACCCAAGCTTTCCCAAGCAGGCGCTTTAGACCACTGAGCCATCCCGCTGGGCCCCAAAAGGGGCTCTTTATGGTGGGATTAAGCAGGCTTGCTTTGGAAGGCCACCCAGGAGGGGAAAATGTCCCTCAGGTCAGGAGAGAAGCTTCCCTACAGGAGATAAGGATCAGGCATCAGAGCCACTACAGCCAGGTCTCGCGCAACTCGCCTCCTCCTGCGTGATCCTTGTTCGGGTCACTGTCTTGTGTAACCGTGCACTGTGCCTGAGGCCTGCTTGGCTCTAGATCTGAGTCATTTCCTCTTAGAATCCTGTACCCACCCAGTGGGGCTAGGAGGCGCCGGTCTCTGGATAGAGACCAGTGGGGGGGGGCGCTGCCTGGCTGCGACCTCTGCTCTAGTTGTGTTTGCAGTGACACGCATCCTCTGTGTGCTCTTCCCCAGGTGTCTGATGCCCCTAAATGATGAGTAGAGCTCTGGGGCAGGATTGAGGCCTTATAGTCCTTTTTTTAGACAGGACTGCCCTGTGTAGTTTAGGCTGCCCTTGAGCTCACATGGTAACCCAGGCTGGTCTCAAACTCGCACTGATGCTCCTGCCTCAGCCTTCCAAGTGCAGCCTTGGGGACAGCTTTCAGCTTCCCATTTACAGCTAAAGACCTCATCCCAAAGCTGCCTTTCTGGAAATGGCCTTGCCATGGTGCTCCATGCAGTCACATGGCCCAGGGTGGCATGCTGAATTGTTCGTGGCCTCTCCGCTGGTGGTAGACCATTTCATCTCTCAGACTGAGGGCTGATGCTACCTATTGCTTTTTTTTTTTTTGAGACAGGGTCTCGCTTCTCGAACTCGCATCGATCCTCCTGCCTCAGCCTCCTGAGTGCTGGGATTACAGACGTGTGCCACCACGCCCGGCTACCTATTGCATTTGTGCATAGCTGCAGACCCTATAAGGTGTTTAACAGTGTTAATTGAAAGTGCCCCAGTGACCTCTTGTAGACAAATAAAGGAAATGCCAGGTAACATTGCCAGAGCATTCACTTTTTGTTTTGGTACAGGGTCTCAGTATGCAGCTGGGACTCCATGTGTTCCTCCTGTTTTCAGCCTCCCCAGAGCTGGCATTACAGGCATGTACTTCCATGCCCAGACTCAGTCCCTGGCTCAGTGTGCCTCAGGAGTGGGGCTGGCGAGGCATGTGGGACTAGGGATTGAACCCTGTTCCCTGTGCTTGCCAAAGGAGGCGCTTAGTCCACTGAGCTGTCTCAGCAGCCCAGCACTTAGTCTTGCTGTGAAATAAGTCAGAGTAACTGGTGATACAGCTGTGTCCACTTTAACAAAGGAAGTTACACTGAGAGATGAGTCAACAGCAGCTTTGCCCATCCTGGCAGCCAGGACCATGTGAGCTGTTTAAATTTAAGTTAACGGGGGCCCAGCGGGATGGCTCAGTGGTCTAAAGCGCCTGCTTAGGAAAGCTTGGGCAGCTTCAGGGACCGCGGTTCGATCCCCGGCACCACATGCTGCGCCAGCCCTGCCCTTGGGGTGGGCTGAGCCGGCCATAAAAATAAGTGAATAAACAAACAGAGGTTCTGAAACAAGAAAAAAATAAATAAAATTTTAAATTTAAGTTATCTAAAAAGACAGTTTAAAATTCCATCCTTCGGAGCCCTGCGGGATGGCTCAGTGGTCTAAAGCGCCTGCTTGGGAAAACTTGGGCAGCTTCAGGGACTGCGGTTCGATCCCCGGCACCACATGCTGCGCCAACCCTGCTCTCGGGGTGGGCTGAGCCAGCCATAAAAATGAGCGAATAGCCGGGCGTGGTGGCGCATGCCTGTAATCCCAGCACTCGGGAGGCTGGGGCTGGAGGAT
>PVJA010054186.1:0-11675 GCA_004027025.1 Myocastor coypus
GTTGAATTCGGGTCATTTTGGTCCCTTTCTAAAATATTTGTTAGAATATTCTGTAGCACTGGTTTTGATGTCATGAAATTCTTCAGCTGTTCTTTGTTATGGAAATATTTCACTTCTCCCTCATACTTGAAGGAGAGTTTTGCCGGGTACAATAGTCTGGGCTGAAAATTGTTTTCATGGAGGACTTGAAGCACTCTGAGGAGCAATTTTTAAAAGAAGTGTTATAGTTGACAAAAGATCCACAAGGTGCTGTACACAGTTCCAGGGTAAATCCTGAAGGAATTTGACTGACCTTATCAGATAGCAAAAGTTACATTTTTAGTTATATAAGTTTTGCTTTAACTTGCTCTTAACCATCCAGCAGAAAAATGTAATCACAAGGTATAAAACGTATGTACAAGACAGTTAAGATACATATACTGCTAATTTCTCTTAGTTCAATGAGAAGAAAGGTTTGCACTAATATTGTTTAGACAAGGTATAATGTCTACATTTTGTCCTCTGAATACTTAATACAAAGACAACAATATGTAATGTATTAAATATTATAACTTCTAATAAAAATGCAGGGAGAAATATCCCATAATCCTATCACCAAGGCAGCAAGTCTGTCTTTACATTTTTAAACACAGGTAAGATTATGATGGGCTATTCATGTATTATACTTGTATCTTGATTCTACTGGTAACGGATTGGGCGTGAGGGCTGTAGTGGAGTGGAGTTGTTTCTAGGTTCTTGATGTTGTGAAGAATTGAACAGCTCCCTTGGAAACATAATAAAATTAGGGTTGGTGAAAGAGCTCAACAGACTAAGCAAGCATGGGGACCAGGGTTCTAACCCCACATTACATGTGTGTGCCTACCCCACCCCTGTGTGCTGACTCCATTACTGGACACACTGAGATGGGAATAGAAACCATGCGTGGTGACACATGCCTGTAATCCCAGCATATGCAGTACATACTATTTATTTAAGAAGCAACATTTTCATATTTTCCAATGTTGTAAGTAAAAAATCACAATAACATTTACCTAAAAAATTACTGAGAAAATTCTGCTATGATGATAACAGAATGTTAAATAAAATGCTGGAAATTTACTGTGACAATTCCACGCTTGAGGAAAGTGGTATCAGATGCATATATTGGTATCTATGTAATCATGATAAAAATGTACCTCCAAAAAAGATCCAGGAAATTGTCTCAAGTATATTCTCATATATATATATATATATATATATATATATATATATATATATAATTTTTTTTTGTCTTTTTGAGACAGGGTCTTGCTATGCAGTTCAGGCTGGCCTTGAGCTCACTTTTGTAGCCCAGGCTGGTCTCGAACTCACACCAATCCTCCTGTCTCAGCCTCCTGAGTGCTGGGATTACAGTCCTGTGCCACCACGCCCGGCTTATTCTGATATTTTAAATTACGTTTAATAGGAAATAAAATGTGTAACAATGTGACAATTTCAATGCATTAATAGTACATTTCAATATTTAATACAATGCATGTTGTTGTTCTCCTATTGGTTGTAGATAGCACAGGGTGTGGATGTTATAATTTTTAAAATCATTACTGGTACAACCAAATTTCTTCTCATTGAACTAAGAGAAAATAGTTGTATAAATAATCCAAAGTTCAATAATCACAGTGGGTTATTGGCAAACCTGGCAATGTTGGAACCTGTTGATTCAAGCGTTTTACACCTCAGAATTCTAATCTAGCTTTCAATTTTATGCCTTCTGGTTAAACTTTTCTGCTGGGTGGTTTAGGGCAAGTTTAAGCAAGACCTGAATAGCAAAACATGTAACTTTTGTATCTCTCAAGGTCAGTCAAATCCCCTCAGTATTTAGTTTGGAAACATGTACAGTGCTTTGTAGAACTGTTGTCATTTTCAGCCACTTGATGAGTCATGGCCATTGCTTGACCAGTTTGCTTTCTGTGAAAGCCTGAGAGAAGGTTCTCTCTCTAGGAGACTCTCCTTTGGCACACTATGTATGTTCAATCCCTTTCCCCTGTAGCCCCATAATCTCCTTAAATAGAAAATTTGGAAAACCGCTGAATTATAGCACAGGTTGTTTTATGTTCTGAGTCCATACTGAGCTTGAAGGGCTAAGGCCAAAATATTGGCTATCCTTGTAGCTTTTCTTTTTCTCTAATTTTTGGTCTGTAGACTTATATTCTTAACCTGCCAGAAGAAAAGCATAGTGATACTATTACACTGTAACATAGGTACTTGAGCTTAACATCACTGACTTTCTGAGTATCGGATATCTTAGACTTGACCTGGAATTGGTATTGTCTATCAATCATTGATATTCTAATAAATCTCTAAGAAATATGATAAAAGCATTTACACATGTAGAAATCTAAGTATATACAAAATTGTAGCCAGTCGACACTATGGTATTTTCCTAGTATTTTACTCTCATTTAATACCCTTTTTTTCTTGTAAACCAAAAATTTACTTGAGAGAGTATAGCAGTGACTGAAATTACATTAGAAGCAGCACCCATCAAAAGACCAGAATGACATACATTCCAAGCATAGTTTTAGTGTTACATATTGTAATCATTCACTGTCAAAGACCTTTGGAGGTTTCTTAGGACCATTGTCTAATTCATTCTGTGCATAAAAGTGCATAGTTTTGCTCCTGCTATGTTTCCCCTCCTCTCTGCTTCTAGTCACTTTGTTGTTTAACCCTTAAGTCTTTGATTTCCATTCAGCTGTGTTATGCCTCTCCATTATTATTTCTTCTTCTGAGTTCTTACACTAGGGAGACTATACTATATTTGCATATATAGGTCTGGTTTATTTCACTTATGAGTATATGTTTATGATATATCCATATTTACATGAAGTCTTCTAGTTTATCATTCTTTACAGCTGAGTAATATTTCATTGTATAAAAATACATCTTTTACAGCCATTCTTCAGATAATAGGGATTTTGGTTGTTTCCAAGATTTGACTATTGCAAATTGGGCTGCTATAAACATAGGTGCACAGATATCACTATAGTATGATGTTTTCAATTCTTCTGGGAAAATTCACAGTAGGGGGATAGCTGGATTGAATGGGATTTCCAGCTCTAGTTTTGTAAGCAGCTTCCACACTGCTTTCCATAATGGTTGTACCAGCCTGCATTCTTACCAGCAGCGGACAAGGGTTGCTTTCCTCCCAGAGCCTCTCCAACATTTTTTGTTGGTTGGTTTCTTTATGGTAGCAATTCTTTCTGGGGTGATATGGTATCTAACTGTTGTTTTAATTTGCATTCCACAAATGGCTAATGATGTGGAGCATTTCTTCATGTATTTGTAGGCTTATTGAATTTCTTTCTCTGAGAAGTTTGTGTTCATCTCATATGCCCATTTCTGGATTGGGTCTTTGAATTTTGAGATCCTAATGATTTTTAATTCTTTATAAATTCTAGATACAAGTCTTTTATCCGAATTCTTATTAATTAAAATATTTTCAAAATTTGTGGGCTACCTTTTCACTCTATTTTTAATTTCTTTTGAGATGAAAAAATTTCTTAATTGGAGGAGGTCTGATTTGCTGATTATTTCAACTATTTTGTCCATGAAATCTTTGCCTAACCCAATGTCTTCAAGATTTTCTCCTACATTTTCTTCAAGGAGATTTAACATTTCTCTTTTAATATTTAGATCTTTAATCCATATTGACTTTAGTTTACTGCATGGTGATAGACCTGGGTCAAGTTTTAATTTTTTGCATGTGAAGGCCCTGTTTTTCCAGCACCATTTTTTAAAGTGGCTATCTTTATTCCAGTAAGCATGTTTGACCCCTTTGTCAAAGATTATGTGGCTGAGTGTGTTTGTATTGGCCTCTGAATCTTCTTGTCTATTCCACCAATCCTCAGGTCTATTTCCTTGCCAATACCATGCTGGTTTTATCAGTGCAGCTTTGTAGTATAACTTTACATCAGGAATTGTAAGGCCTCCTGCCATGTCTTTGTTGTCCAGGATTGTCTTTACAATTCTAGGTCATTTTTGGTTCCTGATAAATTTTAGCAATGATTTCTCCAAATCTGTGAGTTATGTTGATGGTAACTTGATAGGAATTGCATTAAATCCATATAGCAATTTAGGGGGTATGGCCATCTTCACAATGTTGGTTATTCCTATCCAGAAGCAGGGAATATCTTTTCCTTTTCTGAAATTTTCTAGGATCTCCTTTTTTCAGAGTACTGTAGTTTTCATTGAAAAAGGTGTTTTATTTCCTTAGGTTAATTCCCAAGTTATTTCATTTTCTTCCTTAGTTAGGCTGATTAATTTTCTTCAGTGGTATCGTGAAAGGTATTATTTCTTTAATTTCTCTCTTAGTGTGTTTTTTGTCTGTGTAGAGGAATGCTATTGACTTTTCGTTGTTCACTTTATATCCTGCTATGCTACTGAATTTGTTTATTGAGTCTAGTAGCTTGTTGGTGGAGTGTTTTGGGTCTTCCAAGTAGATTGTCATGTCATCTGCAAATAATGATAATTTAAATGATAATTTAGTTTCTTCTTTACCTGTTCTTATTCCTTTTATTTCTCTCATCTAATGGCTGTTGCTAATGATTCTGGAACTATATTGAATAGGAGATTCAATAGAGCACATCCTTGCCTTGTACCAGACATGAAAGTTAAAGACTTCAGTTTTTCCCTATTTAGAATTACATTAGCTATTGGATTGTCATAGATGGCCTCTATCATATTGAGGTAGTGGCCCTCTATCCCAATTTTCTGTAGGACTTTTAGAATAAATGAGTGTTGGACTTTGTCAAAAGCCTTTTCTGCATCAATTGAGATGATCATGTGATTTTTGGCTTTGGTTCTATTAATATAATGTATCACATTTATAGATTTGCATATATTGAAACATCCTTGCATCTATGGAATGAATCTTATCTGGTCATGGTATATAATCTTCATCTTTGCTGTATTCTATTGGCGAGGATTTTGTTGAATATTTTAGCATCTATGTTTATGAGAGAAATTGGCCTGTAGTTTTCTTTTTTAAGTTGGATCTCTCTCTGGTTTTTTATCAGTGTAATACTTGCCTCTTGGAATGATTTAGGGAGGATTGCTTCCTTTTCAATTTCATTGAAGAGTTTGAGAAGCATTGTGATTATGTCTTCTGTAAATTTCTTGTAGAATTCAGGGGTGAATCCATCAGATCCTGGACTTTTCTTTGTTGGTAGGCTTTTAATTACATTTTGTATTTCATTGACTGTTTTTGGGTTGCTGAGAGAACTTTTGTCTTCCTGATTCAGTTTTGGTAACTTGTACCTTTCTAGGAACCTGTCCATTTCTTCTGTGCCTTCAATTCTGTGAGAGTAACCATTCTCAAAGTAGGTATTAATGGTCCTCTCAGTCTCTGCATGGTTGGTAGTAATTTCACCCTTTTCATTCCTTATTGCTTGAAGTTGAGTCCTTTCCTCTTTTTGATGAGGTTAGCTAAGGGCTTATCAATTTTATTTAATCTTTGAAAGAACCTGTTTTGTGATTCATTAATTCTTTATATTGTATTGTTTATCTCAACTGAGTTAATTTCTGCTCTAATCTTCATAATTTCCTCTCATCTTTGGGCTTTTGATTTCATTTGCTCTTCCATTTCTAGTCAATTTAGGTGTTGCATGAGAGTATTTATTTGTTCTTGTTCTCTTTTCATTTTTATAACATATTATCTTTATAATTATTCATTTATGTATTTAAATTTTTAAGGAGAGTACAAAATATTATTAAAACAGAAAAAATTACAAATGATTCAGTTTCACTAAACAAAATAATATACATTTGACAATATTTGTTGTATTGCATATTATTGTGTTCAAATTAGTTGTTCACATTACCAGATATATGCATGCAAAATTAGAAGAAGGAAGTGAAAAAGAAAAAAATATAAGAAATTAAAAAGAGAAAAGAAATTCAAAATGGAGGACAAAAAATTAAACATTAGCTCCTAGTTTCCACAGACCAGCAGATATCTACAGTATAATTATCCAAATGATCCTGCTTACATACATAATTGTGGCTCTTCCCCCCTCACTCCTTCTCCTTTCCTGCACTTAATACAGTTAACTGAAAAGTGGATTTCAGGAACATATCACACTATACTTGGGGAAGGGGAGTGGCGTTAATTCATCACTGATCTTGAGAAAAAGATGTAATTTGATAATTCAGAATTTGTGGAAGATGTGAGTTGAAGCCACACCCCTGCTTGCTCTGCCTTGAATAGTGAGCAAGTAGTGTCAGATCTTTAACTGTTTACTCGGAATTGGATGTATTCCATCAGACTGAAGTGGGTGGCATACATCCTGAGGTAGTCCATTATTCTGAAGTTGTGAAGATGGTTGGGATAGTGGGCAGGAAAAGGGTAGTCATTGAAGGCCATGTTTTCCGTGGAAGTGTTGGAAGTCGAAGACTTATAGATATCAGACCATCCATTTTCAGGTGTTTTCTGGCCGATGTGAGCCCTGGTTGGGAAGGTGGATGAAATCTCAGCTCAGGTTGTTGATGAGTTAGCGAATGGACCAGGGCTGAGTCTGCTGGTTGGCCCAGTCAGGACGGTGGTGGGGTCTGAGCTGGAATTCAGGGGTGATGGGTCAAGTCCGGGAGCTGGTGCTTCGTTCAGGCACCGTGCAGCCAGTCGAAATGGCACGTGGGTCCAGGAGGGTGACAGGTTGAGTCCAGGAGCTGGGGCTTGGTCCAGGCACTGTGGGGCCAGTTGAAATGGCACCCCATTCTCTTTTCTTAATGTGTGAGTTCAGAGCTATAGATTTCCCTCTAAGTACTGCTTTCATTGCATTCCATAAATTCTGGTATGTTGTGTTTGAATTTTCATTAAATTCTAGATATTGTTTAATGTCTTGTTTCATTTTGTTTGTAATGCACTGGTTGCTAAGAAGGGGATTGTTTAATTTGCATGTGTTTCTGGAGTTCTTGTGGTTTCTTTTGTGATTTATTTCCAGTTTCATTGCACTGTAGTCATATTAATTCATGAGATAATTTCTGTTTTCTTACATATACTTAAGTATGATCTATGGAGTAATATGTGGTCTATTTTGGAAAATGTCCCATGTGCAGCTGCAAGAAATGTGTATTTAGAAGTGGTTGGGTGGAACACTCTGTGTATGTTCACCAAGTCTAGTTGTTCCAAGATCTGGTTCACTTCTGTGACTTCTTTCCTAATTTTTTGTTTGTTTGACCTATCTTTTTGAGATAAAGTAGTGTTAAGGTCTCCTGTTAAGATGCTGGTATTGGATATTAGATTTTTCATGTCCATTAAGATTTGTCTTATATAATTTATTGCTCCCATGTTTGGTGCATATGTGTTTATGAGTAATTCCTCTTCTTCTTGAATTTTTCCCCTAACCAGTATGTAGTGACCTTTTTTATTTCGTTTGATCAGTCTTGGTTTGAAGTATAGACTGCCTGAAAACAGGATTGCTTGCTAGCCCTGCTTTTTTGTGGTGCTGGGGCATGTAGTGTTGTTTTCCATCCTTTAACTTTTAGCCTATGAGTTTCTTTATGAGTTAGGTGTGTGTCTTGTAGCATATTGTTGGATTTTGGTTCCTTATCCACTCTACCAGTCTATTTCTCTTAGTTGGAGAATTGAGTCTATTAACATTGACAGTTATAATTGAAATGTATTGACTTATGATTGAAACGTCTTTTACTTAGTACTGTTTAACACTTTTTCTCCTGTGCTTAATTGGTTGTCCTATTTTGTGGGTTCTTTCTGTTCTTATTTGTGGAGTTTGGGTCATTTTGTTCCCTCTCTAAAATGCTTTTTAGTAGTCTGTGTAGGGTGGACTTTGACACCATGAAATTCTTTAGTTTTTGCGTGTTGTGGAAGTATTTCTCTTCTCCCTCATACTTGAGAGACAGTTTTCCAAGTTATAGCAATCTGGGCTGGAATTTCTTTTCATGGAGGACTTGAAGCACTCTCTTTCATGATCTTTTTGACTTCATGGTTTGTGAAGAGAAATATGCCATTATTCTGATGGCTTTTCCTTTGAATTTCATCTGTTTATTTTCTGTAGTAGCCTTTAGTTTATTATTGTTGTGCTGGATTTCTAGGATCTTGACTGTCATATGTATGGGTATGTTTTTTGTTATGTTGATGTTATTTGGAGTTCTACATGCTTCAGTTACCTGAGTGTCAGATTGTTTTCTCATATTTGGGAAGTTTTCTGCTATTACTTCTGCCTATATTCTTTTTATATCCTTTGTATTGACTCCTTTCTCTCTGAATCTTGTTATTCTCATGTTTATTTTTGTGTCATCTTTCAGATGTTGAGTTATTTTTTCCTGCATCCTAGTCATTTTTATGAGATCCTTTCATACTTTTTCACTAGCTATGACTGTGTCTTCAAGATCTGAAACTCTATCTTCACTGTTGTTTATACAGTTTTGCCACCTTGTGATTGAGATTTTATTTTCTTGTATATCTCTTTAAAAGTGTTTCATGCGATCTATTTCTTTCCTATATTGCTCAATCAGGGAATCCATCATTTTTTTTTTTTTTTTGGTGGGACTGGGGTTCAAACTCACGACCTTGCACTTGCCCAGCAGGCACTTGTGCCTCGGAGCTATCTCCCCAGCTCCCGAATCCATCATTTTTCTATTCACCTCTAATTTTTTATCGATGTCTTCTTTAGCATCATTTAAGATTTTCATTATAGTTATCCTTTCTTCCTCTACTTCAGGGATTATTTCTGCTATGATCTCCTCTCTACCTTTCTGCAGTTGTTCCCCTACTTTAGACGTTATTTCATTAGAGGTGTGTTTTTTTACTTCAGAGGTTATTTCTGGTCTGACTTGCTCTATACATTTCTGCAGTTCTTTCTCTATTTTAGATTCTATTAATTCATGCTTTCCATTTTTTACTTCAGATGTGATCTTTGATCTGAGTTCTCTATATATTTTTATACTTGTCTGTTTACCTCAGATGCTACCAGTTCACAGATTTAGGCTTCCTGATCCCCATTTTCTACAATGGTACTCTCTCCTGTATTTGTTCTGGGTGGACTCGAGACCTGAGATTGCATCTTGGTCCTCCTCTTTGTCATTTTATATGAACTCTGCACTTTGGTGAAGTTATGCTGTTAGCACCTATCAAAATTTGGGCCTGGGTCCACCGGTCTTGATTCCTTCCAGATTTGCTTGGCTGGGTCTGGCTACTGTGCTCAGCTTCTTCCTGCTGCAACTTGGGGCAGGCCAGGATGGTCGGTGTGGGTGGGCAAGGTTGGAGTTCCAGTGGCTGGTGGTACTGGTGTCCAAGCTGGAGGAGAGGTCCTGCCTGGGTGCAGGCCCAGGTCAGTCAATGTGGGCAGGCAGGGGCCTGGCTCTGGTGGCTAGCGTATGTGAGGGCATGCTGGCAGAAAGGTCTACATCCTGATCTTTTCTTGGCATGATCTAATTAAAGTTGTTCATGAACAAACAAAATAAATAAATAAGTAAATAAATGAAATAAGTTATAAAAGATATTAGGAGCTGAGATCATGTTCAAATTTGTCAATAATTGTCTTTTGCCTTTAGATGTTCAAGTTTCAGCAATAATGAAGAAAATATTATAGAGTACATTAAGGGAAAAGTCATGAAATAGTTTCAATAGCTGTAGATTTATGAAGCAGTATTAAGTTTGAATCATTTTTTGGTTAGGTGGATATGCATATAATTTATCAAAATGTGCTAATCATTAAAAGAAAACTTCATAAAATGAAGCAAATGCAAATTTCCTCTCACATCCACCTGAAAATCTTTTCGTATACATATTCTAGAATCATTCATCATTAAACATTCTTTTGATAAGAGGTTACTAAATGCACTTCAAAATAAAAAGAAATTTCTCCTTTCTGATCAAGAAAATCCTTCACTTAAAATCCATTGTTATTATATGCACAAAAGTATGACAAGCTTATGGTTGCCAGTATAATTAATCTGGAAGATCTTTTATTTTATTTTATTTTATTTTTTTTTGTGGGACCAGGGTTCGAACTCATGACCTTGCACTTGCCCAGCAGGCACTTGTGCCTCGGAGCTATCTCCCCAGCCCCTGGAAGATCTTTTAAAATAATAAAAGACTAAGGGATCTATCGGTGATGGTGAGGTTAACCTAATTGAAATTAAACTAAAAGTCATCATTACAAAGACACATTACTTATACGCTATTTAAAAAGGAAGCAGAATTCTGTGATGTTTTATAAAACTCTGTATGTTATAAGAAACAAAACACAAAGCAACTAATATAACCATAGATTTATACATCTCTCTCTCTCTCTCTCTCTCTGTGTATATATATATATATATATATATATATATATATATATATATATATACATATATATATACATAAATATATGTTAGAGTATATATATATATATATATATATAGATAGATAGATAGATAGATAGGTATATGTCAAAACATATACATGAATGCAAAAGGCTTGTCTGTGTGCTGGAGTTCTAAGTGATACGGTTAAAAGGTGAGTGCCTGGAACTCACCGTAGAATCCTGTGTGAGTTTTCATCAGGATGCCTAGAGTCTGCACTAGGAATTCAGGAGATAATTTACAAATTGAAGGTGAAGACTGGAGCATCTCTGAAGAAATAGAAATGAGCCTTGCTTCTTTGTGTCCCATTTATACTATTGAGGCTAAAAGTTTATTAGCTGTTGTAAAAACATTCCATTAAAGCATTCTGTCACACTTAGAACTGTGTGCTAAGTCAATTAGTTAGCTTTTTCTTACTCAAGGGGACACAGCAGTTAACTATCACACTTTATAATTACAAATATAACTGAACAGTGCTGGACATTCTTTAAAATATAACGTGTTAGAAAAATATGTGACTATCATTGATATTCTGATAACTTTCCATACAATGTGATATAAGCAGTTACACAATTTTGACACAGATATTTGGAAATTCAAGGAGATACAAAATTGTAGCCTGTCAAGAATATGGTTTTTGGCCCAGTCTCTTATTTTCAAGTACTGCTCCTGAAAGAATGACAGTAACTGAGTTTACACCAGGAGCAGTACATATCAAAAAGACAAGAGTGACATGTATTCCAAACATAATTTTAGCATTACATTGTGCTATAATCAATATGCTGAACCTTCATTTCTAAGCTAAGTCAAAGATATTTGATGCTCAGAAAGCCAGTGATGATAAGCACAGTACCTATGTTATAGAGTAATAGTATCACAAAGCTTTTCTGCTGGAGGGTTGAGAATGTAAGTTAACAGACTGACAATTGGAGAAAAAGAAGGGCTATAAGGATAGCCAATATTTTGGCCCTAGCCCTTCAAGGTCAATAAAGACCCAGGATATAAGAAAACCTGTGCTGTAATATCCTATAATTCAGAGGTGTCCCAAATTTCCTGGTCAAGGAGATTATGGGACCTCAGAGGAAAGGGATGAATGAACTGCAGTGTGTCTAAGGAGAGTCACCCAGAGAAAAACATTCTCTTAGGCTTTCACAGAAAGCAAAATGGCCAAGCAATGGCCGTGACTCGTCCCGAAGGCTGACACTAACAACAGTTCTACAAAATACTGTCTATGGTCTCAAACTTAATCCTGAGGGGATTTGACCCTGGAAGATACCAAAAAAAAAAAATGAATGTTTAGTTATACAGGTCTTGCTTCGACTTGCCCTTGA
>PVJA010054188.1:0-11674 GCA_004027025.1 Myocastor coypus
ATGATGAAAATATGTAATATAACCATTGTTAAATTTAAACAATAAAAGAATTGTAAAAAAAAAAAAAATAAATAAAAAAATAAAAAAAAAATGTTTAAGTATGAGATTATAGATCTCTTAAACTGTAGCAGTGATCCTCAACAGGGAGTTATTCACCTTCAATGGAACGTTTGGCAGTATCTAGAGACATTAGTGGTGGCCACAACTGTGAGGGGTATTTCTGACATCTAAGAAGTGAAGCTCCATGTCATGGCTGCTATATAGATGTCCCCTCAATGCCTCATGCAGTTATAGGTAGAGCTTTTTAGAAGGGGATGGAATTAGGGTGTGTGATGCTAAGATCAAGGATGTGAAGGCGTAATTAATCTACTGCATGATGCTAGGATGAAGACTGCCCCACTCTAGATGAGAGCACTGCCTGCCCTAAGAATAGCTACAAGGAAAAGAGCTTGTCACTTTTCTTTGCTGCTCGCTCCTCCACTGCTTTGCTGCCTGCTGCCTGCCATGAGCTGTTTTCCCTCTGCAGTGCCACCCTGCTTTGGAGCCAGTCAACTATGGACTGAAACCTCTACAAACTTCAAGCCAAAATAAACCTTTCCACCTTTAACTTTGGGAAATAAAGCAAAGAAGGAAAATGAGAAAACAGACCACACTAGTGGGATTCTGTCTCAGCAATGAGAAAAGTAACTAAGAGACCACACTTCTCAGACTACAAACCTTGCATTCATTTACTAAGCTAACAAATCTGAGCCACTAAAAAATAATCAGCAACCATTCACTTTCACATGGCAAGGACAGCAGCATACCTTTGTCATCTTCTCTGGAAGTCATTATTCTCTTTCCCATTCTCTGTCACAAAATAGTCTTAGTTATCTTGTTTGGCCCATAGAAAAATCACAATGGTCTACTATAATTACATTATTATTCAAATTAGACCTACTAAGAAGTAAGGTACCTATTCACGTAATATATATTTTAGCAAGGCATGGGTGAATAAACTCACAAGACCTCAAAAACCTGTCACATAACTGACATTTTTAAGACTACAGCAACAGAACATACAGCTAGGCTTCTGTAAAATGATAAAAATCTTGTTTCCCCTTCCACCATCTACTTCAAGGAAAAGCACAATACTTGCCTGGATCTCTTTGGATGGTAAAGGAAACCTACATCCGGGCACCTCACTCTAACCTCTTGCTGGATAACTATTTAATATTCCAGTTTGGAGAGTTTCTACAGAAACTGCGGTATCATTGGATGACATATCCAATTATACTACAAATGTCTACAGCAGATAGAGATGTTATATAGAGCAAGAACTAGTAGAGAAACTAGACCACAAACCCAAAGCTTCCAGAGTAAGAATTCTTCTAATAGTAGGTCTTTGTTACATGGCTTCTCACTGCCTGCTAAGCCCTGGCCAACACCAAGCACCAGACCCCTGTCTACTAGATGACTGTGTGATTCAAACCACCCATCACAAAGTGAGTTATGTGATCCACTGAATCATAAATACAGACATCTGTTGTCAATGGCAATGCTGTGTATAGCACCAAGCCTGGAAATGTCAAGAAGATAAGAGTAGACTCAAAGCCTGTGGCTTAGAATCCCATGGTACATATTCCTAATGCCTCACCACATCCAGCTCAGCCCGCCCCTCACAAGCAGCTCCTTACAATCAATAAGTAGGAGAGCAACAGATGGTCTACCTTGCTGGTGGTTTGCACAGCATGCTAAAATGAATCTGAATGGACAATTTATTTCAATTTCAATCAAGGGTGATCCAAAGAGATAACGGTAAAGGGAAATCACCCCAGTGGACAGAATGCTAGGAAGTGCTGCAGTTACCCATATCATACGGAAGAAGAGAAAGCCTCCTAAATCCGCCCTGATTATAGAGTCACTAACAAGTAGACAGCAGATCAGGAACATAAGTGAGACTGAAATGACCCAGAGACAGGTAAGAGGAAGGACCACACAGAGTGAGTTCACAACATGTGAGATGACATCCACATATCCCGCACGTGTCCTCGCCACACTCGCTGCATGGAGGGCTCCCGGTAATCAGAAGGATGGAGTCTTCTTCTGATGAGTACCCTGGGCACCCATTTCCCCAGATGCTCCACTCTTTGATCATAGGCCCATGTAGCCATGGAGACAGGAGCAAAGGCTATTCACGTACAGAACTCTGCCCTGATCTCGTATGAATAAAGGTTTAGATTACACCACTGGATTAAAAACAAACAATAAGCCCACCAGTCAGAGTGCTGGCAGAAGGCCAGTAAGTGGTTGGCTAAGAAACCAACTATACTGAATGGCTGATGAACAACTCAAGTTATAATAGTCAACATAAGCCTCATGACCAGCTGGAAAACAGACTGAAGAATGCACGCCTCATCTTGTTTGCCTCGCTGTCTCTTTTCCGTGCATTGCCATGTACAAAGGACAGGTGCAAATGCTCACATTTTAATTCCTGGAAAGAGCACAGCTGAGCTGACACCACAGTGATATCCAGGACCTGGTAGGACTTTGTGTCCCCATTGTGTTAGGTACACAGGCTTTTCCTTTCAGAAGAGCAGAGCAGAGCAGGAGCTAAACATTCTAGATAGCCTCCATCTGCCCTGCAGCGCTACTCTCTATCCTCTCCGCATCCTCCTCTGTATCCTGGCTGACGGGCCCAGACAGACTACGGTGCTTTCTGGTTGCTTTGCCCAAGAGCAGTGCCAGCAGAGATCTATGACAGGAGGACATAGAGACCAGAGTGTCTATGGCCCCATTGTCTATATGCCATATCTCAACCACGAATAGCAGGTTAAAGCCACATATTCTATTTGTAGCCCATCGGCCAACACTACAGCTCCCTCAGAGTTCCAGAAAGGGCTCCTCCTTTTGCTGTCACATAACAGTGGTTTCACCCCAGAATGCACCTTCATCATCCTTAATCATGCCTATGTCTTTATAAATAGTCCCTTTTTTAGCCTCCTAATTACCCTTTTGATTTCTATCTTCCTATTAAGAACCTAACTAAGCCGGGCGTGGTGGCTCACGCCTGTAATCCCAGCACTCGGGAGGCTGAGGCAGGAGGATCAGTGCGAGTTCGAGACCAGCTTGGGCTACAAAAGTGAGCTCAAGGCCAGCCTGAACTGCATAGTGAGACCCTGTCTCAAAAAGACAAAAAAATAAATAAATAAATAAAGAACCTAACTGATACAAATACTTGTATTTTTCAGCACAGAAAAAACTGAGGCCTAAAGAACAGATGGGCCCAGCGCCTCCCTGGCCTCCTGTAAGATGCACCCTGAGGACCTCATGCAGACATCCAGAAACCTCCCTATCTGTGTGCAATTCACAAAATGCTCCATAGGCTGGTGAAAACGCTTTCAGACAGTAATCTTCCAAGCCGGCACCTCACGGCCTTAGCAGAGAACCTGTGCGTGCCATCCGCTGACATGACTCCACAGAAGAGATTCATGTGAACAAGTAGTGCCCCTGGCTTAAATGTATGCCCCAGCTCCCTCCACCTGCATGAGCCCCAGTGGGGTCTGGATAGCCACCCCTTAGACAGTCTCACAGCTTCCCATCCCTCATTCATTCATACACACATACACACACACACACACACACGGCTCTTCTCACACAGCACAACAGCAGGCATGAGGATTGTCCTGGTTACCATTGTCTTAGTGCTGGGACAAAATGCCCAACACCCAGCATGAAGGAATGAAAGGTTTATGTAGCTCACAGTTAGTGGAGGTTTCAGTCCATATTCAGCTGGCTCCAAGGCAGGGTGGCACATGACACAGACCAGCTGTCCAGGGTCGTCAAAAACAGCAACAGCAAAGGGAGGTGCAGCTCAGGCAACGAGCTGGCCTCTCTCCTCTCCTTACACTGTAATGCAAATTACCTGCCCCAGAGCGGGTGCAGCACCCATACCCACACTAATCAATCACAAACTCCAGAAGCTGCCCCATGACTACATGAGGCTTGGGGGGGGGCACCTAGACACAAACCATAACAGGGATAGGAATGATTCTTGCTGTTTCATAAGGCAAATGAAAGATTTCCTAGTTGACACCATGGGAGGAAGTGTCCAAAAAGTTCATGTACTAACGGCTGGGGTCATCAGCACTACACAGCGATGATGGAACCTTAAGGAGGAGTGGCCTGGTGCAAGGAAATGACGTCACTGGGTACGTGGCCTTGAAGGGGATACTGGGACCCCAACCCCTCCTCTTTCTGTGGTGTGCAGCTTCTCCATAGGTCCAAAAGCAATGAGGTCACTGATCCCAGACATGAAAGTTCCACACCTGGGAGCCAGAATAGAGCTCTCCTCCTCACAAGCTGGTCCTCTCAGACACCGCATCACAGCGATAGGAAGCTAACCCACTAGACAAAAAGATCACTTTTAACATAGGTAGGAAAAAGTTAAATACCAAAAATGGAAAAGTATACAGCTAATAACGACAGTTATAAAGAGACTGAAATAGCACAGAGAAGCCAGGGATAGAGCCCAGTGGCATGGCACCTGCCTGGCATCACGAGGTCCTCAGTCCAATGCCTGATACAAAAAACTAAAAAAGGAAATGAAACAGCACAGAAAACGTCTATGACAAAATCTTAAGAGAAAATAGGGGCTGGGGAGATAGCTCCGAGGCACAAGTGCCTGCTGGGCAAGTGCAAGGTCGTGAGTTCGAACCCTGGTCCCACAAAAAAAAAAAAAAAAAAAAAAAAAAAAAAAAAAAAAAAAAAAAAAAAAAAAAAAAGAGAAAATAAATAGGATACAAAATCATACATGCTTTACACAATGTAAAATACTTAAGAAAATATACTAAATGATAATAGTGACATGCAGGGTGACATTTATCTGACTTTAACAACTTTCTACAATAGGAAAAATTGCCTTCATTACTCAACTGGTTCTTAAATAATCCAGCTGCAGGTAGGAAACCAAAACCCCTCCAGGATGCCACATCCAACTCCAGCTCCCTCCCAAGACAACCGCTTTTCAGTTTGCTTTGCTGGTTTCTCCCGTACATGGGGAAACAAACTTATATTCCCGCAAGGTTTTTTAGCACAAATAGTACTCTGTACAGCTTATTCTGCAACTCCACTTTACTTAACAGAGCTTGTGGATCTTTCCACCATACTGTACACATACACAGATGAAGGATTTTTCCACTCTAATAGTTGGCTCTAGTACGGCTCTTCCTCCACTTATTTCATATTCGGGACACTTAAGGATGCTTTCACTTTGTCACTGTTAAAAACAAATAGCAATGAACAATCCCCTAGACATCTTTTTGCCCACATGGAGGACTGTGTTTCCAGAACAGACATTAGGAAGTGAAGCTTCTCCTGGGCTTCGGATAGTTTCGAAGTCCCCACAGACGAGTCAGATCCCACCCACCCACCCCCCCCCACACACACACACACACAAACTCCCATGGCTACTTTGGGAAAAACTAGAGGTCTTAGCTAGTCAGCAGACTAGGGCTACAGAGGTGGGGCTTCCCACCATCCTTAGGGTCCTGAGTCAGCTGAGTGGCTGGCCAGCCGCCAGGAACAGAGATCCTCCGCACCTGCATATCACATTCGCCCCCGGATCAAATCATTCTTTCTGGTTCAAGTCATGACCAGCGACGTGCTGTTTTGTGTTCAAATCATGAAAAGATGCACAGGCTGGGAAGAAGTGTTTCTCAAAGACAGCCCACCGCCCACAGAAGCCCACACAGACTTCTCAGGCAGGAAAGCACTGGTTTCTCCAAAACGCTGCTCCTTCAGGGGCTGAGAAGTCATGCATTTTAATATTCTAGATGCTCAACTTCTGGAAGGAACATAACTTGCTCTACAGTTTGGTTGTTTTCCCAGGAAATCTTGTCTTCAGCTGCAGAAATAATGTAGATCCCAGCTTGGCACAATCACAGCTAACATGGGTTCCCCTCTGGGCCCTGTGCTCCAAGAAGGGTCCCCAGGAGTTCCCAGCCCACAGAAGCCCGGATGGCACAACATCCACTCTGTGCGACTGACAGGCTGGGTACTGGGGAGGGAGCTTCTGGCCTTTGGCATCCCAGGCAAAGCTCTCTCTAAAACGCCCCTCAGAAAGGCCCAGAACTGGGCTCAGAAAGGCCTTCTGGCTCCCAGAACCTTTCCTTTCATTCCAAAGCAAAGGCCTAGGCCCAGAGTGAGGCAGGCATCCGCCCAGCACCTCACCATCCTCCCTGGGTTCTTCAAAAGAAGCCCGTGACAGAAACTGCCCCCCAGTAGGGATGAAGCCTGAACATCAGAAGCTCAGACAAGGTACAGAGCAACATCCTAAAAGACACCTGGGTTCAGAAAAGGAGGCTATTTCTTGCATAGAGGGAAAAGGACTCAAGAAGCACAGCTGCAAGTCCCCACCAGCTCCAGGCCCCCATTTTGAACTTGCTAACAGAAACCATGCTGTCAGACAATACTGGTCATCCAGAACACACCCCAAAAGCCTCTCACTGGTTCCCCTCCCAGTCCTAGCCCCACAGCCCTCTCCCAGGAGACCACCACAGCGTCTGAGCTCATCATCCTGCCTCCTCTCCCATTTCCTAGTGGTCCACTACATGGTGAGCAGAAAGATGTTTCCTCATATAAAAAAATGACACTGTTATTTTCCTGCCCCAAAACTTCCAATAACATCTACCACTCCTAGAAAAGTTACAGTCTCACACAGGCCCCCAGGCCCCCAATGATGGTGCACCTACCCACGCTCCCCACCCTCCAGTCGACCTCAATGGCTCCCTGCTGGTCCTTCAACAGGTGGGGTCTGTTGCAGGCTCAGACTCTGGGGGGAGAGTCATATGGAAGCTGTTTATTAGTGAAATGTTCCCATGAAAAGCCACCAGGGTTGTGAGCCAGAAGGACCAGGAAGGGAAGGAAGCCCGGAGAGCGAAGGCTGCCTAGTGAGGCCCACAGCAGGTGCCTGTGACTCCAGTCCTGCAGGGAACCCTGGGAACAGGACAGCTGGCTCCTGGGGCTTGTCCCTACCAGGGCAGGGGGGCAGCATAACTCATCAGTTATCAGTTACAGCGGCCCCCAAGGGGGATGAAAGGTCCTGGTGCCTCCTGCTGTTTGGGGAAAGACAGCCGCCGAGGTCAGTCTGCCAACTAAGAGCCAGAAGGCAGCACAGAGTGACTGGGAGGAGGGGTGCACGAACAGGGTGGTGGGACTGGGGTGTGAGTGGAGCAGCACAGTGACGAGGTCTCTGTGTCCTCCTGTGACTCCCTCCCTCCATCCACGGAAGCGTCTGCTCCACCGGTTCTACGGATTCCAGCCCTGCGGGGACCGTCCTTCTGCCCCGCGGCCTCCATAACCTCAATCCGCCTCGGGGCAGCCGACGATTCCAGCCACCAGAAACGATCCTGTTTCTGCTTTCTTTGCCAGCACTGTTGGCGTTGTCCACTGGACTAGCAGGGCAGGACCCGGCCTGACTGGTTCTTATCTTGTATCCCCAACACTCAGCACAAGACAGATCTTTAGCACTTTCTGTTTGGGGCTTCCTGGCCCACGTTGGGGCAAATTTTACATAGCTTTTCATTGATTTAAGCCCCATATGCACCTGTAACATCTGCTGCTATCTGGTCCTTATGACTCATTTAATTCCCGGAATAATCCAGTGAAGAGGCACTAGCATTATCCTCAATTTATCCTCAGGACAGGGTACACAGCAGTTCTGGTTCACAAACTAGAAGGCAGAGCAGAGCGCCCAGCCCAGAGCCACTGCTTCCAGGTGCAGGGCTTGCACGAAGCCTATGCTCTCTGACGACGACCTGCCCCAGAGTCGGCGTCTGCAGCCTCTTCGGCTCAAAGTGGTGTCACAGCTTCTCCCAAACGCCAGAGCAGGTGGAAAGTGAAAGCCAGCACTCTGACCCCAAGGCCCTCTCTCCACCCCATGTCTCTAGGAGCAGATTCTCACTGGTGGTCTGGCTGGATTCCTGAGCCCCACCGTCTGACAGCCACAGTCAATGGGCTCCGCCTCCCGCATTGGCCCCGGGGGATCATTTCCAGCCTGCGCCCCAGAAGGGAGACACTGTCCCAAGGCTGAGGAAATCTCTCCTCCTCTCTCGTCCTAGTCACCCACACTAGGCTCCCACGATGTGGTACTATAAAGATCCAGACCTCTTGCAGCCAGTAATGCAGTGCCTGGAGCTGTTACAAAACTCACAAAAAGAAGCATCCCATTGGCAAGCTGGCTTACAGAAACAGAATGCATAATTGTGGTCACCGAGGTGAGCAAGGTGAATAGCAAAGAGATGGTGGAGGTTGGACAGCAGTTACGTTCAGAAGAGTGCAACACACAGGGTGATCGTACTCGCCAACAACTTGCTATGTTTTATAAAGAGCTAAAGGACAGGAAGCCGGGCGTGGTGGCTCACGCCTGTAATCCCAGCACTCGGGAGGCTGAGGCAGGAGGATCAGTGCAAGTTCGAGACCAGCCTGGATTACAAAAGTGAGCTCAAGGCCAGCCTCAACTACATAGCGAGACCCTGTCTCAAAAAGCCAAAATAAATAAATAAATAAATAAATAAAACTTTAAAAAAAATAAAAATAAAAATAAAGGAGAGGAGCTTGAGGTGGTGTTTAAAGAGAGGGAAATGTTAACTACTTTGATCATAATACAATACATATATATCGTATGATCATACTATGCCCATAGATCTGTACAACTACTATGCGTCTATATTTTAAAAATAAAAACACACACTTTCAAAGCTTAGTATCTGGTCAGCAGCCACACGCGGGCTGTGTCTGTGTGTCTCTGTGTGCTGCTGTGTGCTGGAGGGGAAGGAGGGCCGGAGGGCCGCATACATGACGGGATGACCTCGGCAACTGATAAGCACGTGATCAGAGACTGCAGGCCACAGTGCAGCCCGCCGCGTTGCCCAGCGCCCGAATCAGTCCCCCAGGGCTCACTCCCTCAGCCACCTGATTCCCTGCCACAGTGCGCATGCCCCGCCCGTCCACTCAGCCCCGCCCAGAATGCGTGCACACCCACCCCGCAGCACCCTGACCTCCCAGGTCACCTTGCCACCAATTACGGGCAGCCCCTACCTGTGCCTGCGGCAGACCATTCCCTGGGGGTTACTCAGTACTTTCTAATTAGTGTCACACAGTGATTATCTGAGGCTACTGATACTGGCTATAATCGGTAATTATCATTCTCACCTAAACTATTTAATAACCATTCATAATACAAGAAATTTGATTAAGGCCAGAGTGCTTTTCTTGGATTTCTACATGGTTTCCTGAAGGCTCAGCTGGGTTTGTTCCAAGCAGGAGTGAATGCGGTCAGCCCAGGTACTCGCCAAAAGAGCAGAAAATAGCAAAGTCAGATTCAGCCGCCCCCAGGCCTCCGGAAAGCTCCACAGCAGCTCCCGGAAGTGGGCTAAGTCCCCAAACAGGTGAGTCCCCCACAACAAAATACGAGTGGCAACAAATCTGTAGGAAAATAATTGGCCTCACTAAGAATCCAGAAATACTCATTTAAATCAGACGCTGTTCCTTTCATCAAATTGACAAAGACTTGTTTGACAACTATAATTCTGCGCTGTTGGTTTAAAAAAAAAAAAAAGCGTCTGGGCCCTGACAGCCTCGTCTGCCTCCTCCTCCACTATCCTGCACCTGTCGCGCAGGAGTCGCTCCTCAGCCTGCTGCAGTCATGTGCTACAGCACAGAGCTCCTTGTGCGTTCTTCTGTCACTGCAAACTACAGACAGTGGCCCAAAGTAGAGCTCTGATCCAGACTGGCAGCACGTAGAAGCCCCCCCATTGCCCTCAGCCATTGGTCAGAGACAGGCACGTGACCCTGCCAGGATACTAAATGGTGGTCCCGGTTATCCTTCTGCCTAGGGAGGAGCAGCTTCAATCCTTCTCTGGCAGAAAGCTGGGAGGCACGCGCCAGGACAGCAGCCAGAGCCACTCAGCTCACTGGGACACCAACAGGTTTGTACAACCAAGACCTCAAGTAACAACGAGCTGGGGTGGTCCTTCTGTCATACGGAACAGCAAAGTTTGGGTTCCCCGGCCGCAGTTCGCAGGCCTCTGCCCATTTCACTGGGAAACACCGACGATTTGCCTGTGTTCTCACCTCACACTGTCACGAGGGCAATCTAAGAAAGGAAGATGAGCCGGAAACCACTGTGCCGGCGCCGTCCTCTGCGGGGCGAAGGCGAGCACTTCCTCTCTGCGTTAGAGAGATGAGGAAAGCAGGCCGGAGAACACTCTCGGTTCGAATCCAAGTCATTGCTTTCCAGGGTCATTCTCAGCACCGCTGCCCCACTCATATAAAAGACCAAGAGGTTTAGATATTGAGAAGTAATGCCCAGACTTCTAGAACACCCCTTTAGGTATGCTGCAGCTTGGATCTGGAATGTCCCCAAAGGCCCAGGTGCGAAGACTTGGCAGGTCTGTGGCACCACTGGGAAATGGTGGAACTTTTCAGAAGTGAAGCCTAGGAGGAGGCTTTGAGTGTTTCGTGGCAGGCCCTCAGAGGGCTTTGTGGGGCCCCAGGCCTTTCCTGTCCCCCTACATCCTGGCCATGGAGTGAACAGGTTTACTGTGTCATGTGTCCCTGCCCTATGTGCTACCAGAGGCCTAAAAGCAATGAGTCTAGACTTCCCTGGCGCCAGCAGCTGTCTGACCAAGGTCCCAGGGCCACGGGCTCAGCCGAAGACCATGGGCTTGGTGTCCAACCAGCAGTTTACAGGTGGCTGCGCCAAGGCGGTGGAGAAGGTGCCCGAGGAGGCGCCGGTGGATCTGCAAGTGGTCCAACGTGCGCATGGGGTTCAGCTTCCTGTCCATGACCACCCGTGCCAGGGTCTCTCACTCAACCCCCCAGTGGACGTCTTTGTACACCAGAGTAAGCTGTACATGGAGGGCTCCCAGAGCCTGAAGGAGGGTGAGGCAGTGGAGGTCATCTTTTAAAAGTCTGCCCAGGGCCTAGAATCCATCCACGTCACCAGTCCTGATGGGATGTTCTGTATTGGGAGTGAGAGGTGGCCCAAGAGTGTACAGAAGCACAAATCCAAGAGAGACAGGTGCTATAATTGCAGTGGCCTAGACCACCGTGCCAAGGAGTGCAAGCTGCCGCCCCAGCCCAAGAAGTGCCACCTCTGCCAAAGCATTAACCATATGGTGGCCTCTCGTCCGCTGAAGGCCCAGCAGGCTCCCAGCTCCAGGAAAAGCCAGCTTACTTCCAGGAGGAAGAAGAGATCAACAGCCCCGCCCTGCTTCCAGAGGCCCAGAATTGATTACAGTGGGTGGGGGAATATTCTTTGCTAACGGGAAGTTTCAAGGAGCAGGCATCAATCGGCAGAGTGGAGAAAGTGGGGATAGGCTGGGGTGGGGTAGCTGGCACTGCCACATATCTCAGGCCAGGGTTCCCAGCTGTCACCTTGTCTTCCCTCAGGGATGAGACAAAGGAACCCCACAACCATGTTCTAGCCAAGTAAAAGGGCTCTGGGGGAACCACCCTAGAACCTGCGCGCTTTACCTGAGGCTTTACCCCCAAAAGAATAGGGGAGTTGTTTCCCTTTAAAGAAGGAGATGTAATATTTCCCTTGCCAGGGTGAAATAATTAAGCACGAGACCAAACTGATGGACCCAATCCACAAGCTACCACGTTATGTGGGACGGAATCTCAGGAGCGG
>PVJA010054189.1:0-11656 GCA_004027025.1 Myocastor coypus
TTTTTTTAATGTTTTTAACACAGGCTGAGGTAGAATTGAATGTGGATCCTTCATGATTAACACTGACTCTTGAGGGAGACCCATCAGAAAGCGACAGCAAACAAGAACCAATGTAAGGAAGGAAAAAAAAAGTGCCATATGTGATCCAAAAGTAAATAAGAAAGACTTTATTGGCTATATGGATAAATACAGGGTTATACTGACATCGTTCTTTGTCAGGAACAAGGTTCTGAATTATGCTGTATCGCAGATGAACCTTAAGGACAATGAGCTAAACATAGCAGTCAGATACAAAGGGACTAGCTGTATGTACCCTTTTTATGAAACATTCAACATATGCAAATTTAGAGCCCGAAAGTAGGTTAGATGTCACCATGGGCTGAGACGAGGAAATGAGTTACTGTTTCGTGAGTACAGAATTTCTTTCTGGGATGATGGCAATCTTCTGGAAGGTGATGGCATGGCTGCACAACGTTGTGACTGTGCCCAGTGCTGTAGAACACTAAAACAGTTAAAATGACAAAATGTGTTAAAAATCACACACACACACACACACACACACACACACACACACACACCACTTTGCTGGAGCAGAACAGAGTGTTAGGGCCAGCCTTCCTCAGCTTTGCTTCCTTTTTTTGTTTTTAAAAGAACAGCCTCTATTTTTAAGGGTTCCACACAAAGGGCTGTGGGCGTGGGTAGCACTCCCCTCTGCCCTCCTGTTCCTCAGAGGCCCACGCGGAAGCCTTGTGATTTATTTAAGGGCGAGGACGCTGCTGGATTGGAGACAGATCTCCTGTCATCTCTGTGTGCTCCCTCAGTCTTTTTGCCATTTGAAGCCCTGGAAACCTTACTTCACCTTAGGAAAGGGGGTTCAGGTTTTTGCTGAAGGGACCAGGGCAGCCCTTCACCGTGCACCTGCATGTCAGGGCGCTTTCCTGCGACTTTAGTTCTCGCCCAGAAATGTGTTACGTGGGCGAGCAGCCAGTGCAGTCTGGAACCCGGTGCGCCCTTCTGCGTGATCTGTACTCCCCAGGACTCAGCCTCTGACAATGGGCAGCTCTGCCCAAGAGACCCACCCGCAGCCTGACCCCTGTCAGGACAGGCTAGTAACACTAATCAGGGATCCCCACGGGAGCCGCAGAGGGTGGCGGGCCTTATCCTAACCCTAAAGAACCCTGCGGTTGAAGTCCTCTAAGTCCTGGGGCGGCACCCAAAGGCAACTCTGCACCCTACCCTGCAGCTGCACGGAGGCTGGTCTGGGTGTCAGCCACGTGGCGGCGGGGCGGGGACAGCCGGCAGAACTGCTCCGGAACAGGTGAGGGCAGGCGGGCCCGGGGCAAGCGTGGACGAGGGGCAGGGTCCCTTTGCGCGGCATCCCCACACCTGCACCTTCCCCGCTCCGCTGCAGCTTAACAGGTGCCCTCGACCCCCAACTCTACCTGTGGCCGGTCTCCTTTCCCACCCTGCTCAGGGCCCCATCGGTGTGCCCTCAGCCCCAGCTGGGCTCAAGGAGGCCTCTAGTGGCTTTACACCAGACCCAGTGTCCCCAAGGTTCAGGAGAATGAAGAGGAGTGAAAACCCGGACCTCCACACATTAAAGGGACAGGAGAGTGGGCCACAGGCTCTGTGGCTTCAGGACAGCGGGATCCAAGCAGTCTGGGTACTAGGGAGGTTTCTAGGGCCGGTAAGACACAGATGAACAATGAGGGAGAGGGTGCCTGACCATGAATGCGTTTGCCTTGCAGAGAGGGGTCTCCATTTCTAGGAGGATGGCCCAACTGTCCCCAGCACAAGAGCTGTTCCATGAGGTGACCCAGCAGGTAGGCGATGGATGTGGGCTGGGTCGAGGCTGCCAGGCTCGATCTGCTTGGCAGATTTGGTCCCTGGCAGTTAGCTGAGTGAGGCAGGACAGTGCCTGTAGTGCCCACCTTTCTGAGTGTATTTTGGATTCCTATTTAACTGTGGTAACATCATAGAGGAATATAGAGCTACCATCTCTGCCAGTGGTCCTCTTCAGTGTTTCTGTATTAGGGATTTTGAATCTTGGGGGGAAAAATCCCTGTATCCACTGTGTCCAGGAGGTCTTTCATGACCAAGTAAGGGCTCAGATAGTGCAAACCCATTCTAATGCTGACTCAACCCATGCAGAAGCTGAATTCATTTCTAAAAAACCTTATGCAGTCCAAAGGGTTCCTGAATTTCCTGATGCCTGCTTGGTTTTTGTACTTCCCTTTTCTGCTCCTGGTTGAGTGTGACTACTCAACATGTACACATAGAATTGAAGTAGCTCTCCCCAGAAATGGAGTTGATCCCTTAAAATATGATGAAACTATTCTTACGTGTTTAGCAGGAAGCTACTTGAACCCAGGATTCCTTGACTTAAAGTTTTCAGTGCCCCTTAGACTTCTCTCCTACTTTGTGGAGGGGAGGTCACAACAGCACTTGGTGGAATGAGCCTTTGGGGAGGGTGAGAACCAGCACAAAGCCCACAGCCCAGCAAAACCAGGAGGCTCCTGTGCCATAGGGCAGGGGACAATGGGGGAACCACAAGGGCTGGTAACCCCCTTTTTATGTGCACAGGCACCCATGAAAATGCAGCACACTGCCTGACAGTAACAGCACTGCTCCTCTTCCTGTTGGGGTGCAGTCCTGCACCACCATCCATATCCCCAGAAGCTGATTAGACTGGGTGACTGCAGACTTGGGCTTGCTCCTGGCAAATCTGTCGTTAGTCTTCTGGAGCTGTGTGCTCTAAGTGAAAGGCCTGGGTTATGTCCTAGACACATTAGGGACCCTCAGCAGGCTTCCTTGATGAAGGTATGCCATCCATCAGGTTTGCTCAGTCTCTCACTTCTGGTGCACTTTCTCCAGGTATGTGAGTGTTGTCCTCTCAGCACAGTGGAGTGATCTTTAGTAGTGTTAGGCATGAAAAAGAAGCCCAGACAGAAAATAGGAAATGTGAGGCCTAGGATTTCTAAAAGAAAGCTGGAAGAAGACACCCAGAGTTCTCTGAGAGGAATCTGTTTGGGCATGGCTCTGTGTGTCTGTCCCCTGTCTGAAACCTGCAGTGGCTTCCCTTGGCTCACCATGAGGAGTTCAAAGGCCTTGGCCCAGGTGCCACAAGGTCTGACCCAGCTCATTTTCTGCCATCCTCCTTTTTGTTTCCTGCCTTTCAGGAAACCACACCATTCATGGTTCAGCATCTTCCCTTGTCTGCAGATGTGTCTCACTTGACTGGTTTGTCAGAACCTCCCAGCATCTAGGCAGTCCTGGCAGTTACGGGGACCATGAATGTTCACTGAAGGACAAAGGAATAAATAACAGATAACGAAGCACAAGTTCAGTTGTCTTAAGTGTTCTAAGAAAATGTTGATTTTTTTTTTTACATGTAGTGAATGAAAAGGACCCTGTCTCCTCTTCCCCAGTGCCTGACCACTAAGGGATTAGATGTGGACAACGTCCACTTGTCAGAGTCATGGGCTTTGGTGCTCATTTTCTGGACAGAGTGAAACCCACCTCTTTCCCTTCTGTCCATTGCACGGTCTCATGTGGATTCCATTTCATCTTTCCTACTAAAGAGCTTTTTCTGAAGCACAGATCTGTGCCCCTAACTCCTCCACTTACAGCCTCTCCAGCCTGCTCCTGGCCTTCAGAATCCAGTTCCAAGTCCAGGCGTTAGCCCCTAGAACCCTCTGGGGTCTGCCCAGCCTCTCTTGTTCCCCAGCATATGACATGGAATGGCCATTTATGTCCTGTTTTATCCCAAGTGTGACTTGTACTTTAGGAGTCCACTCGCTCATGTCCTATGCCCAGTTGGGTGCAGGGCTTTCAGGAGAGGAGATGCTCACCAGTGCTAGTGTCCTGGATAGAGATTGGGGAGTTGCCATCTGTATAGAGTCTGGGAGTGCCGAGGAGAGGAGGGAGCCCACCCAGAAAATGATACTAGCATCTAAGGGTGATGGTGCAAGCTTATAGTTCTAGCACTCTGGAAGCTGAGCCAGAAGGATCACAAATTCAGTTGTACTCTGGGTGATTTAGCAAGACAGTGTTTCAAAATACAAAATAAAAAGGACCCAGGTGTATCATTCAGTATTGGGCTCAATCTCCAGTAGATGCTTTCTGTGTTTAGAGTGTTTACTGTACATTCATTACCTTGTTGAATTTTTTCACAACATTATTCAAGGTGAACTGGTTGTTTTGTTGATGGGTAATGAAGGACTGATACACTCTGAAAACAGACATGTTTAATGCTGGGGCCCAAGCTGTACTCTTTTCTGCTGGCAATCTTGTTTGAGATGGTAAACTGGGCCTCCATGGAGGAACAGGAGGAGGGGGAATGGCTAAAGTACTTGAAACTGAGCTCTGAGAATGGGAAGCCCTAAAAAGTTTCCTGCAAATTGTCTTAAACCTTTATTCTGGGCTAAGGAGATAGCTCAATAGAATAAGTGCTGGCTTGGCAAGCTCAAGGCTTCAAGTTCGATCCCCAGTACTTCATGTTGTGCCAGCTCCAGATTTTTTTTAAGCAAATTTATTTATTTATTTATGTATGTATGTATGTATGTATGTATGTATGTATTTTAGGGAAAGGTGTACAGTGTATTCAGGGTCTCACTACTAGATTGGACTCATAGTGGTCTATCTGTTTATAGCCTCCCAAGAGCTGGGATTACAGCCCTATACCACCGTGCCCAGTCTCAGTTGCTGTCACTGAGATCGAGCCCCTGGTCCCTGCTGAGCAATTTGGCCACCAACCCCAGAATTGGGTGTGGTGGTGCACACCTGTAATCTCAGCACTAGGAAGGCTGAGAGGGGACAGTCGCTACAAGTCTGAACTACATAGGGAGATCCTATATAAACAAACAAATAACCTGTTATGCTAGTCTCAGATGTTTAGGTTTCTTTCAGAGCTTTGGGGGCTGTTGGACGGGATTCAGTAGGAAGTACACTGTGGGAGGGCAGTGAGTGGTGGCACACCACGCTTCAGCCTTGACCTATTTTTGTCCTGGTCACGGTGATTAAAAAGTTGCTCACGTGTTGTGAAGGAGGCAGAGAGGTGAATAGAGTCTTTGTTTAGTTTAATCATCTTTGGATTGGATGGAGTGGCTGCATGTGTGTGCGGGCAGGTGTTGGTTGGTCACAAATGGACTGGCTAAGGAGAGGCTGAGGATCTGAGGGTTCATGGTGTAGTGGGCTAGGATATGTGTGCTGCCTAGGTGCCATAGTGACTCTACCTCATGGTGATCTTGGGCAAATGGCTTCATACAGCCTCCCTTTCTTCATCTAGAAAACGTCTACACTGATTGAGATTGTCTTGGAGAATTAAGAATAAAGGAGATAATTTATGTAAACATTTAGAGTAGTGTGTGCTTGGTTCTTTGTAATCCTTCAGTAAATATAAGCCAGTAGTAAAACTAAGGTGGGGAGTTTGCATTCAGCCCAGGGCTAGTGAAATCAATGATCAGAAAGGTCAGTCAGCAAATAAATGCATGAGTTAGCATAGCCAGTCAAGTAGAAGACCTGACATGGCATCACCATCCTCAGTGACCTGGTGACACAGGATGTGAGAGTGAGGGAGGAGTGTATACCTGAGTCCCAAGGTGTCAACCATCTCTTCTGTTGCCCCTCATCTTCCTGTTTAGTTCCCAGCAGTGCCTGACCACCTGCTCTCTCCCTTCTTTGATTCTCTTCTTTTTCTCTCACCTTCTTCTCAGTTCGACTTCCCTACATTAGCTGGGTACTGAAAGAGACAGTCCAGTCAAGTTTGGGACAGCAGTCATTACAATTGGGATCAAGAGTATCCCTCAGGGGCCTCTTGCACTCATAGGCAGGGCTCCTGGAAGGTGATTGACTCATGGGGGCACTGGCACAAGCTCACTTTTGGGAAGTAGAGTCTGGTTAGAAGGGCATCTCTCCCTCTCTGCACCCTGACCACCATGATATAAGCAGCTCCTCCTCCCCTCTGTCTTGCCATTTCTGCCTTGGGGATTGCCAACCATCAACTGGAATTGTGAGCCACCAAAATCCTCTTCCCTTAAGTTGTGGCTGTCAGGTATTATGTCTCAGTGACAGGAAAGTGACCAAGACAGCAGTGGACAAGGAGGTAACACTGGCAAGAGAGACAGATGGAACCAAGATGGTAGGAGAGAGAGGCGTCATCAGAAATCGCCTGGCCTGCCAGCCGCCTTGCATAGCCTGTTAGGAGACAAGTCCAAAGGAGCTCAGTAACTTCCCCAAAGACATGTCAAGCGTGGCAGATCCCCCACTTTTTTGAAAGAAAAAGAAGTGTAGCAGGGCTAGGTTTGGGCCCAGGCCACTGACCCCACTGTTAGCTCTATGTTACCCTTTGGAGTATTGGTTCCAGGCCTGTCATCGCCAAAGCGTTGCTCTACTTTTGAGTCCTTGTTAGCAATAATACAGTTAAAAACTAAATTGTTTTTATCAGGTGTTTTACAAGGTGCTTTTTCAGGACTCCTGGCACCTTTACAAAGCTAATGTACATAGCATATGCAAGGTCTTAGGTTCATAAACAGTATTGGGGGGGGGGACATATAAAAGTGAGCCCAGTAGCCCTATGCTAGAAATTAACACAATGTTGTATTAGTATGTACAGAAAAGAATGCATTAGCTGGACATGCTGGCACACACCTTAATTCCAGCACCCTGGGAGTTTGAAGCAAGAAGACTATAAGTTGGAGCCCAGCTTGGGCAACTTAGCCACTTAGTGAGACCCTGTCTCAAAATTTTAAAAATTTGAAAGGGATAAGAATGTAGTTCAGTGAGAAGGGCCTGGGTTCAGTCTTAATTTGGGGGGAAGGATGTGTCTTAAGAGAAAAGAACAAGCCAGGCGTGGTGGCGCACACCTGTAATCCCAGCACTTGGGAGGCTGAGGCAGGAGGTTCAGTGTGAGTTTGAGACCAGCCTGGGCTACAAAAGTGAGCTTATGGCCAGCCTGAACTGCATAGTGAGACCCTGTCTCAAAAAGAGAGAGAGAGAGAGAGAGAGAGAGAGAGAGAGAGAGAGAGAGAGAGAGAGAGAGAGAGAGAAAAGAACAAGGAGCTGAAGACAGTCTTGCAAGTCCTTCATCTTATTTTTTTGTTTATTTTTTTGGTACAGGGAATTGAACTCAAGACCTTGCACTTGCCAGGCAAATGCTTGCGCTTCTGAGCTGTATTCCTGGCTTAGCCTTTTCTTTTAGAGATAAGGGCACAAGGGCTCTGATGGTTAGGTGAGAAAGTGAGCTCTCACTGGGGAATTTCTAGAACCATGTGCTTGCTCACCTGCCTGGTGTTTGGAGGGCATGAAGCCCATGCGAGTTTTAGGACTCCTTAGGAAAAAAGGCACACAATGCAAAAGGAAGAGACACACTGCTGGCATTTTGAAATGTAAGTTTCTGGCTTCACTGTAAAATTATCTCTTGTAAATGGACAGAACCAAATTTGGGAGACAATACAAGAAAAGAGGCTCATGATCCCATACCTGCAGAAGTGAAATAACAACTTCTTGGGTTGGGGGTCTTTTCATGTGGGCGCTGTCTTTTCCTTCTCTTCTTCAGTGTTCCCCTTTTTCTGTTTAATAGTCCAGTTTGTTACTCCCCACCCAAAAGAAACATGGGCCTACAACATTGCATATTAATAAAAATTAAAATGTAGACAATTTCTAGATACTAGTATCCTACCAAGAAATTGGGGTGAAATGAATTAGGCAGACCTCTGTAGCTCATTTGTGACTACAGAATTTTAATTTATTGGGGTGACTGAGTGCAGACAGGCAATTACATTAAAAGTTTTTCATTTTCTTAGTTGGTTTTGTTTATTTGTGGGGTTTTTGGTAGAGGCTGCTGGGATTGAACCCAAGGCTTCATGCATGCTAGAAAGAGCTCTACTACTGAGCTACACCACCACCTTGAGAGAGTTTAAGCCCTTCTATTTCCCAAGGGATTTGTAAGAAAGCTCCTAGAGGCTAATAATGTTTCTAGCACTATTCTTGTAATTTGAGTAAGGGATCACTAGGTGGTGCTGGAATGTTGATCTGGCTTCTTATGGGATGCCATATTTGAGTTTCATTTTTGTACTTTTCCTCACTAAAATCTATTTATTGCCTTGGAATGATAGTTTAAACACTCGAAAGTTTTGTTCTCATAGGATACTATAAATGAATTAGACTTAAGGATATGCACAAACCTCAGTATAATTCAATTTAATATCTCTTTTCACTCTTCAGTAATTATTATGTATAATTTAATCTAATTCTCAACAGCGTTGCTTTATTTCTTTCTGAATTCCAATGGCTTCATTGAAGATGTGTGCGTATAGTGATAGTGACTGAGAATAGCTTGATGTGCAGAGTCTTCAGAGAGCCTGTGTGTGGGGGTGTCAATGCATTCCTAATAGGATAACGCAAATAGGAAAGTTGGACCATGGCTCAGGCCCAAGATCCACTATCAGTCAGCTTCCTGTCACCTCAGGAATAAACTTCTAAGAAGAAAAGGCATATTTAGCGCACAGTTTGATTACATCTTGAACCAGAAAGGACGAGGGGAGTGGCCTGGGGTCCCACATTTTGCTTTGTGGCTGCACTCCCAGTGATCCCTAGCCCCACTCTTCAAGTCCACAGCCTTTTCCCTTGCCACCACCTTGGGGCCCAGACCTTCCCATATAGATGTTGAGGTGTACTTGGCTAAGCCATCAGAGGCCCTATATGCATTTCTTATTTGTTTTTATCTTAGCTATCAGTGTTTTTCCCCCTGCAGTCTGGAAAGGAAAAGGACAAGATAGCAATAAAAGTAGTAAAAGTTCAGCGATGTCTGAATCCATGCTGTCAGTGACTTGTTGCATGTGTTGGGTACTCGTAGAATAATCTGAAGCACTGGAAGCTTAGCAACCCACAGACAGCTAGAGGTACTCATGTCCTTGCTCTGACATCAACCCCACCACTCATAGAATTTCACTTAAAAAAAAAAAATGTCGACTGATTTTGAGTCATTTTTTATTTTAGGCAGCTATCAATAAAGAACAACACAAAGTGGGGCTGGGGAGAGAGCTCTGTGGCACAAGTGCCTGTTTCACAAGTGCAAGGTTGTGAGTTGAAACCCAGGTCCTGAAAAAGAAACAAACAAAAAAAGAAGCAGAAGAAAAAAACAACACAAAGTAAAAATCAAGTCACAATTTTTTTAAGACACAAATTTGAGGGCAGACATTAGTTTTACAAAAGACATCACTACCCTTAAGTATCCCATTTGTTCAATGGGTTTAACATCTGATTCAGGTCAGACATATTTTGGTGAATCCATCCACAAAAGACATCTACAAACAAGATTATTAATTTTTCTAGCATTAGAAGTACTTTTATTTTTAAAGAATACAAAATGGAAAAAAGATATTAAAAATGATAACAAAATTTCATTAAATAAAATAACAGGAATTCGACAATGCATGTTATCTTCAGTTTAGTTGACATAATAGTACTTAAAGGGATAATAATTGTTGGGCTTACATGACTAAAAATTAGTTAGCAAAAGGAATGACAGTTGATATCAAATGAATTCCAAAATCTGTACTGTTTGAACTTTGGTAATCCTTTGTCAACCATAGCTGTTAATTATTTTCTGTGATTTCTCATGAAGATAATTTTGTCTGCTACAAATAAATCTATTGTGTTGTAGTTTGGGTACAAAACTTTTGATAGACTTTTTCTATTTTGTTTTCTTTGGCAAACACATAGGAGAATACTGACATCATAGGTTTAAGTTTTTAAAGAAACTACCAGACTTTCTTTTTTAAATTCATTTAAATGAGAAAAAAAGATAAATTCGCAATGAAACAGTTTCAAAACAAGTTAGTAGGATGGTTATAATTAATAGACAATTAATTGTCTTTATAGTAGTTATACAGAGGAAAAGGTACAGACCTAGTATCTTGTCTAAACAATATTGCTACAAATTTTTATTCTCAGTGAACTAAGACAAAGTAATTATATATCTTTTTTTAACCTGTATATTTTTTGGGGAAAAGGGGGCCGGGGTTTGAACTCATGACCTTGCATTTGCCAGGCAGGCACTTGTGCCAGAGAGCTATCTCCCCAGCCCCTAAAAGTAGCTATATATCTATCCTAAATATATGTGTTCTTGTGTATACATATATATTTTTTTTTTTTCTTTTTAAAGTTTCTAATACTAGGAGAAAATATACCATGTCTTATAAGAGATACAGTATGGGGGCCAGTGGGATGGCTCAGTGGTCTAAAGCTTTCCTGCTTAGGAAAGCTTAGGCAGCGGCAGGGACTGTGGTTCGATCCCTGGCACCATATGCTGTGCCAGCCCCAGGACAGGCTGAGCAGGCCATAAAAAAACAAAAAGAGATACAGTATGAGTTATAAAACAAAAAGTATAATTAAACGATACTCAGAAAATTAAATAGATATTAATTAATTATCAAATTAAATATTTCAAAAAAATATTCCAAAATTCAAATCAAATCATGATTCCAACTTAGAGGCCAGAATGTTGTGCATCATTTATATGAATCTGTAATCAATTCAGAGTACTCGCCTACTATTTGAATAGGTTAATATATACAAAAATATCAACTAAGAAAAGTTTCCATGGTAGTAAAGAATTACTAAGAATAAAACATAACAGAAATACTGGAATGACAAACATATGACCAGAACTTCTAACAGTTTAGGGATAGGATATCGCACAAAGTTCTAGTATGTTGTGGATATGGACAGTGTCCGTGATGCTTACTGGTGGCCAGGTGTCACTGGTGGGACTGAACTACTGCTATTTCCTTGACATCCACCCTGTAGACCCAGACAGAATCATAACCCATAGAGTGCAGGAGAGGTCCATTTGTAGAATATACTGATGGACATATTCTGCTATATGTAAAAGAATAGTTGAAAGACTGCTTTTGTATACCTCTTTTTTTTCTCCTTTGTTTAATTATTTGCCCTATTTTGTCAGTTCTTTCCATTCTCCTTCATGGAGTTGTGGTCATTTTGATCCTTCTCTAGAATATCTTTTAGTAAACTCTGCAGGGTTGACTTTGTTGTTCTTCAGTTGTTCTTTGTCCTGGAAGTATTTCACTTCTCCGCTGAACTTGAAAGAGAGTTTTGCAGGGTATAGCAGTTTGGGTCGGCATTTGTTTTCTTGCAAGACTTGAAGTACTTTGCTCCATGCTCTTCTTGACTTGATGGTTTGTAAGAGAAATCTGCTGTTATTCTAATGAGTTTTCCTTTAAATGTGATCTGTTTCTTTTCTCTAGTGGCTTTTAGTATACTGTTCCTGTGTTGAACTTCTAGGATCTTAATAATTATATGTTTGGGTGTGGTTTTAATTGGGTTGTGTTCTTTGGAGTTCTATATACTTCAGTTCCCTGAAGGTCAAATTGGTTCCCCATATTGGGGAAGTTTTCTGCTATTATTTCTTCCCATATTCTTTTTTTTTTTTTTTCCCCCAATTCTTTTATTGTTTAAATTTAACAATGGTTATATTACATATTTTCATCATCGGATCAGTTTAGATTAATACATATAGGTATATAAGATTGATCAAACAACTAAACATTAACCTTTCTAAATCCACATTACTTTTTTTTTTTTCTTTTCCCCCTTTTTTTCTTTGAAAGTTGACATATTACATATTGTCCTCACA
>PVJA010054191.1:0-11673 GCA_004027025.1 Myocastor coypus
ATCTCCACTGTTGAGCTCTTAAAGTAGGATATTAGTATTTGTCAGGTTCACTAACCAAAGTTTCATTGTTTCATTTTCTAATGCTAGGATGTTCCTCTTTCACAATAGCTGTTACTCTATCCTTGGCATTTGTTGTTTAAAATTCTCTCTCTCTCTCTCTCTCTCTCTCTCTCTCTCTCTCTCTCTCTCTCTCTCTCTCTCTCTCCTCTTTTCTCCTTTTCTCTCTCCTCTCTTTCTCATTCCCTTCCCCCCTCTTTCTCTCTCTCTCTCACACACACACACACTCAACTGAGCTTCTGACTGCAGAAAAGAAATGCCAAAAGTGTGTGCAATCATTGCTAGCAAACTACTAAAGAATAACCATTGTAGCTTACACGATTACATGTATCTTTCATTTACATAGCACTACAACCAAGCTATATCAACATAACATTGATAAGAAGGTTGATAAATATTTACTTTGCTAGAATAAACCGGTGTTAAAATCTCTGAGTATAATGTTGGCTCAGAAACATGTATCTTGGAATAAATCCAGGTTTTGGAGGAAATTAATTTATCTGAGAGTATCTATGCTTACTTAGGTACTGATTTTCATAGGGGAGAAATTTGAGCGATTTTAAGAGCTTTTGTCTCCTATCAATGCTTACATATTTCCTGCCAGTTCTCATGGCCTTTTCTCAATATGCAAGAGGCAAATAGCTCTGGGACCTGTGTATCACTCAGTAGTTACCCAATGAGGCAAGAGTCTATTGTTTTCTTCTCAAAAACTCCATGAAAACCAAAGAGGAGATTAAACTATTTACAGATAACAAGCTGGAATGACAGAAAATCTATGTCTGACCAATGTTACATGGTCTCAGAGCTTTTTACAATAGCAAGTTTTAATTATGTGCCTCCGCGAAAGTGTTAGATTTCCTACCTGTTCAATTTACTTTGTCTGGTACTAAATTCCCACCATTCAATAGAAAATGATATTATAGTCATCACACCTTTCTGGTTGCAAACTTTTCTTAGAGCTTTATATATGTATATGAACTGAAACCTGATCTAGCTTTCCTTATTTTTTTTTCTATAAACAGTATTTCTACTTGTCTTATAATTCCATCCTCTTCCTGTTTTAGTATGAATGAAAAGATTCTGTAGCAAAATTGTAACCCAGAGCTCTATCTGTCTGAGAGGGCTTTTAGAGCTCCGAAGAATGCAGGCAAAGGACATCATGTCTTGATCTGGTACCAAGTATCTTAGAAAAAGTTGTTAACACAATAAGGACAGGCCACAAGAGCTACTTTTGTACTTATACATGCAACCAATGAATTCTTAGTAGTGCAATTGTTAGTAGTGCAAAAATTTTTGAAAATATAAATTCAAGACACAAGTTGCCACTTAGTAGTTCACAGATTTGGGCCATCACCTTGGCTATCCTCTGATCCTCATTTTAAATTTACAAAGACGGGTGTTGTTCCTTGGGCTCCATAAGCATCTGCTAGGCTTGGACCCCTATGCGGATTTGTGTTCTTCTGAATTTAGGAGGAGATCATACTTCTGAAATTACTTTTTAATAGTCATTACACTATATACTAATGCGTGAGGGATGGCTATCCACTGCCACTCTGTTTTGTGCCATGATGGATTGAAAGAACCTACAACTTCTCAAAAGAGTACTGGGGAGTGTAGTAAAGCAACCAGTGCTCCATGGACACTAGATAGGCAGATAGAGCCAGGTGTACTTCCTGAGCAGCAATCCTAAATGTTAACTCCAAATAGTTTTTCACAAAGTAGCGTAACAAATTTCACATGTCCACCTCAGTGTGGGGATTACAGGCATGCACCACTACACTCAGTTTCAGTGTTTGGCTCTGTGTCCAGAGTTCCGTTACTGGCAGGGCATGTGGTACCAAGGATCAAAACTGGGTCTTTGCACTTCCCAGGCAGATACTTAGACCACCAAGATATCTCTCCCGGCCTATCCTCCTGTTTTATAGTGGTTAAGTTCAAACTTTGAGGCGTATCAAGACTAGTATTCACCGCGACTCCTCTCTAATAGTCAAGGGTCCAACTCATGAGCATCACAGCTCTTGCCTCTATGTCAGGACTTAGTTGTCCAATCATTGCACTTAAACATATGTTGTTTATTGTAGCATAATGCTTAATACAGAAAAATACAGCCTAAAATTAGATATTTGGGTGTCATTTTTAGTAAAACTGAAGAGAAGATATTGGCAGATACACCAAAAATTCAAACTGTGTTTTAGATATGTAAGAAATTAAATGACTTAAGGCTGGTCGGATAGCTCAGTGGACTAAAGCTCCTTGGTAAACAGACACAGGCGACCCCCAGCCTGCTGTGCCTGCCCCACCCCCAGGCTGAAATGAGACAGTGATTGAGGCTAGGCATGGCGATGGGTGCTGGGAATCCCCATGCTTGGGAGAATGAAAACAGGAGGATCACTATGTCACTATGAGTCTGATCTGTATCATGAGACCCTATAGACCCTGTATTAAGTACATGTTAAGAAAAGAAATTAAATGACTTATACAATGTTATCCATATGCTCAACTTCAAAGTCAAGGAGAGGCATGCTTAGAGAATATTATCACAAACACTTTGTACTGAAGGGTGCAACAAGCATTTGGACATTCCCGTATAACTTACTTGGCAAGCTGGTGATGAAATCCTTGAGTCCCCTGCTGATATCTCGTACCTTTGATATTTGAACATGTTTGATAGGTAATATTGTGGGAACTGACAAAGAAAAGGACTTTTTCATGGGAGAACAAGATCTAAGTCTCAAAAGAGAACCAGAATTCTCATTTATAAATGTTGGGAGAGTGGACTACATAAGGAATCAGCTGGCCCAAACCACTGAGGTGGACAGCTTCAGGGGAAACTTGGAGACCAGCCAACACCTGCTCACAGAAAGTGAGGCTTTAGGGGAAAGGGGAAAACCGTAGCTAGGCAGTTAGAAATAGTTGATGATAAATACAAATGAGCAAGTCAGACCTGAACCCTTCCTCTTCTCAGATCTATGTCTTCTTTCCTTTATTGCAGGAGAAAGAAATGACTACCAAATCCTCATTCAGATCGCAACACTTCATTGGAGAGAGTAAAGATTAGGGGATTCCAAAGCACGGGCTCTAAGGTCAAGTTCGATTTGCTTCACAGATAAACATTTGCCATTTGTAAAATAAGCAAAATGTGAATTTGGAGCTTGGGGGCTCCTGTTGTCTGGACCTCCTTTTACCATTACAGCAACACAAAGTATGTTTTCATCATCAGAAGGCCTCTTTTAAATCAGTCCTTAAACCAGAAAATGTGTTGCAACTCTTTGGAAGGGACCGGCACGAACGTTTTTCCTTTGTGCAGCCCAGTGGCTAGGATACTGGCCTGTGATCCCATCTTTTTTGTAGTACCAGTGACCCTTGGCTACCCAAGCATCTCTGAGCACCGCACTCCTGCTTTTGCCTACAGCTGTCCTTTATTCACTTGTGGAATCCTCTTCCCTTTATTTTCTGGTACTGGGAATCAAACTCAGAACATTGTGCATACCACGCAGGTACTTCTGCTGCTAAGCTATGTGCCCAGCCCCACTGAGTTCCAACCACTCTCGCTTTCTTGGTCACTGTGACCATTGTCTTACCCTAAGAGTGCATGTTCTTCCTGTAGCTCTGGCCCTTTTCCTGAGCTGTTCATAGCGAATTGAGTCCAGTACTAGGTCTTGCTGCCCTGCCCTGCTATAATTAATACCGTCGTCCCCATGCATGAAATGACAAGTGACATAAGTCTTCCTCCTTTATCTTTCCACATTTCCGTAAACTATACCTAGCACAGTGTACTTCTTGGTTTAAGGATGCTTTCTGAGCTGTTCCCACTCTTGCTGCTTGTGTGATAGATACTAAAATAGCTCTCATCTTTGCAAAATGTTATGGAGACAGGAACTTTCGCAGTAACTATTCTACCACTGACAAGCAATGTGTCTTCTCAGGAGGTTGCTTGAATCTCTGATTCTTTTCCTGAGGAATTATGGGCATACTTGCATGTCTCAGTAGCATTTTGAACATGTTTGCATAATTCTGTATTCATAAAAAAGGAGAGAATGTACAAATAGGAAATTAAAACACAACAGAATTTCTTAAATCCTTGTAAGCTTAATGTTGGTTCAAAATAAATATTGCTGGCTGATGTGCATGTTAACCTGTCTCTGGATGTTGTTTACATAAATCTATGACATTGTCTAATCTGACCACACAAGAGCTGCCTTCTTATCAGAATTCCCCCAACATTCCAAGTCTGGGCGCATTGCCTGGGCCTGTGCTGCTCTGAAAACTATCTCAGCTGGATCCTGGTCCACGGTTGCTGCTGAATGTTTATGAAAACAGGGAGTATACTCTGCTTTCTTTCTGCCTCCCCTAGTGTAGGAGCAGGTATTTTTTTGAGCAGCTGATACACCCACATGCCTCCTGTGGGGCTCCATCGTGGAGGATGCACGTAATCAGCAGCTACACCGCTCTGCGTTCTAAGTCGGCATGTCTCCTATGCAGTCAAATTGGACGGTGCCATAGACTTAGGCAAGTACACTAAGGAACAGGTTAACATGGACTTCAAGCAGTAACGTCAACTTTGAACCAAGATAAACCATGCAAGAATTTAAGAAATTCCACTTTGATTTCATTTGTTATTTGTACATTTTTTCTGGTTTCACACTAATTCAGAATTATGCCAACACTATATAAATCAATAAGCAATATATCCTCCACATCTCCACCGGTTGAAATAACACTTAGAGTTCTTTTTTAAAAAAACCACAAGCTTCAGGGACCTCCTGTGGCCCTACTGAACCAGAACTTCCGGGGCAAAGAACAGTCTGTGAAGCAGTACTCATGACGACCATAGGGGATTCTTAGCACAGGGAAGATTGAAAAATGTTGACCTAGATACTGAGGGCATCCTTTGGAATTTCTTGTGATGTTTGTGGGGTCTGTGTGCTTGGACCAAGTTCATAACGACCTATGTAGTATTAAGAGGTGCACACGAATAAGACTCTCCCCCAACTGTCCCATATCCTCCCAGACACTCCTTCTAGATTATTCTGAAACTGTTCCCACAGCAGACTTTGTCCCTACTCTTTGCTAGTCTAGAAACTCATATCTGACCTCTTCAACCCATGAAGTACTGTTAGCCTTTGGCACCTTCTCAAAAAGCCTTCTCAGAGCCTCTGAACTAAAGTAAGTTTCCTATCCAGATCCCTTAACACCTTTCACTTCATAGCAATCATTACTCTTTGTGGCTGAGTCCCTTGGAGTAACATTACCTGTCTGTCTCCTATAGCAGAGGCTAAGGGCCTTGGGAGAAGGCCAGCCTTTTATGTTCACAGCTCTATCTCTAGTATCACATTGCAGCCAGGCTCATTATAGATCTGAAAAGTATGCCCTGAACAGTGAACAAACAGAAGCAAGAAGACATCAATAAATGAATCCATGAATGAATGAAAGTAGCATGTGAGGATGGAACTAGGTGGCAGAGAGACTCTTGATGGCATGGGGGAAACAAGCGCAGGTGATGCTGGGAAGCCATTTGGGGAGAAGCCAGAAGGGTGCTGTGCTTCAAAGCAAGCAGCAGAGGGACCAGCCAGCGTGACAGAGAGAAACAGAAATATGCCAGGTGGGTGGAGGTTTGTACAGATGCCCTGGAGAAGTGAGATAGCATACGGGTCTCTAAATAGGGAGCCAGTCAGCTTGAATGAAGCAGAGAGAACAATCAGGCTATGAGGAAAGTGAGGGGCAGTGAGATAAAGAATGACTCATGACCAGTTTTGATTTGACGTAAGCAGAAACTCAGACATCCTGCAGGGTTCAAAGAAGGAGAGAGATGATCAAAATAGCGCTTGTAGGGAATGACTCACGCTCTTTGTGCAAGCCTCAGTGGAGTGACAGGACTAAAGATAGGTGAAACCAGCTAAGTGGCTGTGGCCATGAAGTCGCATCCAATTAAGAATCAGAATGTGAGTTCTGTTTCATATGGGTATGTCCCACCTGGTTCTGTGACAAGCTTGAGGCACTTGCCTACAAGTATAGTAATAGCTGTACACTGGAGGAAGGGACAGAGTGCTGCCCCCCCCCCGGGGGGATAGCTCAGGGGGTTGGAATAAAACAGAAAGATTTGAACTAATTTTCATAGATGTTGGAAAAGAACCAGTGAAGCTACAGATTTATAAATGTTTGCACATTTCAGAGTTGAACAGAGAACTGAAAAGGCAGGTAAGTCTGAAAACAGAAAATGATGAACTTCTTTTTTCTTTAGCATGGAGCCATAGAATAACTTCTAAATACACTCAGCCTTTATTATATGTGAATCACAGGATATGGAAAGAAGGCTGAAAGGATTATTTTTCAGGCCACCATGATCACTGGAAATTGAGGAGACAGTCCCTGTATGAAGCTTGAAGGTAGAGAAATGAACCAGGAAGGACATTTTCTAGAGATCTTTATTTTTTATAGGAAATTAAATTACATTTGATACTCTGGAAAACTATCATTCTATTATTGATCTGAAATGTTCCCCTTCTCATTCTCTTCCTGTCCCTTGGAGAATGATTCCAACTTTACCTTTGAATGCTTTTTAAGTTTCTCCATTGACTACCTCATTTCTCAAGACAGACTTGATTACTCCATGAAGTTCTCCATGACCCTAACCATGGTGTTAAACCAACCTGATGGCCTCACATTATTTTTGAGGAATCTTGTAACCAGTTTTCCTTCTCTAACCTGCTGGCTTTCTGTGATATATTCATATTTCAGCCAATGTGCTCTTTTACAATTCAGAGAGAATCACAAAATCTTTAAAGTCCCTAAAAGTTCTTTTAATTGCTATTCAGTAATTTTTATCTCTAAGAAGCTATAGAAGACCAGAGTTGGTAGTCCATTCTCATAATCTCAGCACTCTGGGAAGCTGAGGCAGAAGAATCCCAGATTAGAGCTCAGGCTGGGTAACTCAGTGAGACCCTCTCTCAAAATAATAATGAAAACCAATCAACCAACAAAAACAGCTGGTGATTAGTGCAGCGTGCAGGCCTAAGTTCAGCTGTCAATGATAAAGCAAGCAAAAGAACCTACAAAAGTCCTCTGAGACACTGACAAGGTAAAGCAACATTGATTTCTGTAGGGATCCATTGGTGTCACTGTGCTCAGTTATACTCAGGGAGAAACAGCGACAGGAATGAGAAAAGATAGACAGAGAAGCAGACCAAAGCTGGGCCAGGTGGACGCTGGTCTGCCTGATAGGCAAGACTAACTCACACCGAACAAGATGACCTTTTATTTATGTTTTTGTAACAAGTGACACAAGGTTGCCTATCAACTAATAGCTGACCTTAACCAGACAGATGTTTATCCCAGAAGTGAAGTAGCTTGTTTGCTTTAGGCACTGAGGCCTAGGCCCACCTGTACACATTTGGTCAATTTCCTAGCTTCCATGGGCCCTCCCTTCGCCCCGCAACAGACTTTTCAAGAAATTCAGTGTAAATTTATCTGACAAATAAAATTAATTTTGAAACCATCTACAAGGGGCTGGGGAAATAGCTCAGTAGAAGAAGTCCTTGCTTGGCGAGAGCAAGGGCCTGAGTTCAATCCCTTGTTCTGAAATAAATAAATAAATAAACAAACAAACAAACATCTGCAGAATATTTTATTAACAACACAACTTGTCTTTTCAATAAAAGTATCCTTGTGGCTTAGGTTAGTTTTGGTTTTGTCTTTTTGAGATAAAGTCTCACTGTGTAGTTCATACCGTCCTTGAGTTTACTATGACCCTCCTGCTTCAGCCTCCCAAGTGCTGGGATGACAGGCCTGAGCCACAACACCACACAAGAAACCTTAGTAAGTAGCCATAGCCTTGCACACTTGATGAGTTCATATAGAAATCCTCAAGGAGCCCCCTAGAAGTTCTTTTTCCTCAAAAGTTTCAGGATGAAATGCCGATAGATTTGCTAATTAAAAGAGCTCTGTCAGTATGTGCTTCCCCCATTCTCTACGGGCACTTAGCACTTTTCATTCTACTCTCAGCAGCAATCTTTTTTTTTTTTTCCTGAATGAGACATGGTTTCACCCCTCTACGTCTTTGTGAGTTGTATGCTTCTCATCAATCACCTCTATCACCCTTCTATCGGTGGGTAAATTGAATTCTTTCTCTGAGAGACTTCAATTATTCCTGCTTCTAGAAAAATCTTTCCCGGACTTCATGCAGCCTCCAAAACACTCTCAATGACTCACCCTATCTTGTCTCAAGGACAAACATCATTTATCTACTTATTTTCTTCTATCGGAATTCAAATATTAGTCTTATCAGCAGTTTCTATGGTTAGAACTGTACGTAGAATATTTGTGAAACTTATAAGCTATTTGTAGAAGCAAAAGAAGGAAGAAAGCAAGATAGGAGTGAGAGAAAGGAAGAGTAAGACGAAACAGGGGTAGGAGATAGAAGGATCTTTCCCCTCCTTCCAAATATTTTTTTTCCAAAAGGACTGAGAAGAGAGGGAAAGAGTGGGCAAAAGTCAGGGTACAAGTAGAGTTGAAATGGAAGAGGAGGCGATGGATCACGTGAGTACAGCACTTCTCCATTATCATAAACTTTTGTTCATAATTTCTCTTAGTTTCAACAGTTACACGGAGAATACTGTACTATGTTTTCAGGCCAGGCGCAGTGCTGGTGACGGGTGGTAGTGCAAACTTGAACACCCTGTAGTATCCATCCCAAATTCCTTAGGGAAACATCCAGACAAATACCATACAACTGCCTGACCACATCCTGATGTGGAGCAGAGGACAAGACAGCCATACTCATACGACAACAGTGAAGTTCACGAGGCTTCATGCGGGACGTAATTCGAAAGGATGGATAGAAATATACGCTGGAGCGAAGGAGGGAAACTTCCAGAGAGGGGCTCAAGGGACCCTTGAAGTAGAGAAGAGCTTGGAATAGCTGTAACTTGGTCTACTGCTTTGCCTTTGCATCCTTTAGGAGCTTGGGCATCAAGTGATACTGAGATGTAGTTTTATCTCCTTCCTCAAATAGTTTTAGACATGTTAACCCTGCCACATTCTCCCACTGCTGCAATAATGCCTGATGCCCGCAACTTTTCCACATCACTGTGTCCATTGCAGGAGCAAGCTCTGCTGTCCTCATTCTTCCTGGTCCTGCTCTGAGTGTCAATCATTCCTCCCCTTCCCCACCAGTAGGTGGCTCAGCACCAGCCTCTTCCACTGGGCCCTGCCAAGCAGATGTGTAGCTCACCTCACTGTCCATAGGTCATCCCACCATACTCACCCTGCGAGATCTTCTGGCCAATGCATTATCTCATTACCTTATTACAAATGATTCATCATAGTTTATCATTCATAGCAAAGGAAGCTCCTGGTCTTTCTCAGAGAAATAAAAGTGCATCCCAATTTAACTGATGTGACACGTGGTCAACCACTGCTAATCCAGTCAGTTACTTGCTGTCCACCAGCCATGGGGAATATTTGGAAATGGAGAGAATCCTGACACAACACATCCCCAAGACGCTTACACATTTCAGTTTCCCCTGGGCACAAGCTGGGTCTTATGTGGACCACTGGCCAGGGGCCTGTTATGGTTAATCATGCCTGCAGCTTCTCTGGTGACCTGGGACAATATTGAGAGGCTACATGGATGAGTGCTGGCTGACTAACAAATATCAGCCAGACTCTGTGCTCGGTGTCTTTGCTAGTCTGCTCATTCCCATAAACCCAGAAATACATGTACACGGATGATTCCAGTATTCTAGATGAGCTCTCAGAAGGGCAACTGTCTAAACAAGTTCCAAGTAATGAGCATTCTGCAAAAAGTGCATAAACCAGCATTCAAAAAGACCCAAAGCCTAACTAAGAAATTCAAATGCTGTAAGACTTCGAAACCTGAAACTTTTAAAATGCCAACCTCATGCCACAAATGGAAAATTCGTCACCTGAACTCATGGATGATGGGTCGTAGACAAGGGCAAGAACATCAAAATATTGCGCAACATTAACTTTATGTTAACTGTGTAGGATTTACATGAAACGTAACTGAATCTTATGTTAAAACTTGGTGTTACCATGCGTTAAATATTGCATTATGTTTTTATTAATATTCTCAAATGTGAAAACAGCTGAAACCTGGAAAAACCTACGGTCTCAAACATTTCAGACAGGGGATACTCAACCTGTATTTGATACCATATTAAAAGTAACACTTTCCTCCTATATTTGTAGGTACTACAAATGTAGTAATCACCAACTCATCTTTAAGCTAAACACAAGAAGTCCAGGCAAGCAGCAAAGGTGATCACTCAAGATGTTAAGGAATTTTAGCCTCAAGTGATACAGTACCATGTCGTCTGTTTCTTTTAGAAAAAGGTTCACCTGCCTGTTCCTGTCGCTTATTCTTCTTATTCTAACCACATCTCCCATCTTCCCCTTCTCAGATCAGTTATGAGGTGATGAGCTACTGATGTATCAGCACAAAATGGCCAAACGTTGGTCTCAGCTCAGAGCAACTGAAGGCTTTCATTCAGATGTACCAACTTGATACTTGAAGCTAATTGCTTAGCCAAAATAACCATCCCAGTTTACCTCTTTTACATTTCCTTTTAATACAGAAGTGTATATAGGAAGAAAATATGATAAAGCACAAGATGGCTGATGGTTCTACTGGGAGTGATTTATATTTTCAGATTAGAGTTCCAAAAGCCTTTTTAAAAATTCCATTGCAAGTTTGGCATACATGGAGCTATGCATTACATGCTCACACACAGATATGTTTATTTAACTTCCTAATGAGTCCTATAAAGCCAGTGTTAGTATTACTCATTATATAGAAAAGAAAGTCAATGCTTTTAAAATATAAAATAATTTGACTTCAAAAGTAATATACTCATTAGTGAAATAAACCAGACCTATATGTGTAAATATCATATAGTCTCCCTAATATAAGAACTTTAAAGAAGAAAACAAGAATTTAAGGGCATAACACAGCTGAATGTGTTAGGGATTAAACAACGAAGTGACTGGAAGCAGACAAAGCAGAAAACATCAATAGCAAAACCATACACTTATGTACACAGGATGAATCAGACATTGGTCTCAAGAACCTTCAAAAGGTTCAGCATATTGACTATAGCACAATGTAACGCTAAAACCATGTTTGGAATACATGTCACTCTTGTCTTTTTGATATGTACTGATCCTGGTGTAAACTCAGTTACTGTCATTCTCTCAAGAGTAGTACTTGAAAATAAGAGACTGGGCCAAAAACTATATTCTTGACAGGCTACAATTTTGTATTTCTTTGAATTTCCAAATATCTGTGTCAAAATTGTGTAACTGCTTATATCACATTGTATGGAAAGTTATTATAATATCAATGATGGTCAGAAAATATCATTTACAAGCTAAGTCAAAAATATTTGACACTCAGAAATCCAGTGATGATAAGCTCAAGTACCTATGTTATAGAGTAATAGTATCACAAAGCTTTTCTGCTGGAGGGTTGAGAATGTAAGTTAACAGACCGACAATTGGAGAAAAAGAAGGGCTATAAGGATAGCCAATATTTTGGCCCTAGCCCTTCAAGGTCAATAAAGACCCAGGATATAAGAGAACCTGTGCTGTAATATCCTA
>PVJA010054192.1:0-11680 GCA_004027025.1 Myocastor coypus
AAAAAAAAAAAAAAAAAAAAAAGTAGTTGTGTGGCTATAAGTATGCAAAAATTGCTTTAAAAACATTGAAAGAAATTTTTTTAATTTTTATTTTTTCTTTAATTTAATTTTTTTAAACCTCATTTATTGCTTTGTATTATGCCAGCTCAGCTCACCCTAGGTGTGGGGCTGGCACAGCATGTGGTGCCAGGGATGGAGCTGCAGTACCTATGGTTGCCTAATCTTTCCTAGAAAGGCACTTTAGACCACTGAGCCATCTCACCAGCCCAATTGAAAGAAATTTTAGAAAGGACAAAGAAAATCTAAACATCAAGTGCTGGCCAAATAGCTTAGTGGATTAAAGTGCCTAAAAGCTGGCACAGGGATAGGGGGTTCAATCCTTGGGCTGCTGTGCCAACCCAAGCTGAGAGGCAACTGAGACTGGGAGTGGTGCCATGTGCCTGTAATCCCAGCTCTTGGGAGGCTGGAAATAGGCTGATTGCTAGGAGTCTAATCTAGTAGTGAGACTCTGAACACTCTGTAGACCCTTCCCTAAAACACACACACACCCACACACACACACACACACACACACAGACACACACGACACTTTGAGGATCAACTGCCCCCCTCTGTAGATCAGCAGACTTGTTGCCTTGTTGCTCCCATCTGCTGACTAATCAGAACATGTCATTCCACAGTTGGCTTACCAGTTTCAAATTGATGTTACATTTCTTACAGAGCACTAGTTGATCAGCACAGGAACACAGCAGAAATTCCAAATGAAATGTTGCAATTACAAAACAGAACTGTATAGTACAATTTTTGGATTCCAGTAAGATCTAACATTGACCTCACATAAAGCAAAGAAAACCGAACTGGTTGGGCCCAGCAGGATGGCTCAGTGGTCTAAAGCACCTGCTTAGGAAAGCTTGGGCGGCTGCAGGGACTGCAGTTCGATCCCCAGCACCACATTCTGCGCCAGCCCTGCCCTCAGGGCAGGCTGAGCCGGCCATAAAAATAAATAAACAAACAAAGGTTCTGAAACAAGAAATAAAATTCTAAAAAAGAAAACCGAACCGGTACTGTGGATGTCATTAACGCACCATGGTGAGGAAATATTGCAAGGGAAACCTCAACAAAGTAGAAGCCCGAGGATGGAAATTGTCTATAAAAAGCCAAAGGTCGAATAGATATTGTTAATGAATAATGCAGAAACTCTGGTGTTACTCAAAACACAAACATTGGCTGGTGATTGTGCTTTACTTGATCTATAAATAGTTTGATAGTTCATAAAGAAAATAACAAGTACTAAGTATCATGAAGAATTTTTCTTAGAGGATTGGGACAGGAATTCCTAAGAGATCATTAACAGCAGAGAAAGAACAAAGTGTTTCTGCCCAGGGAACTACACACACACACACACACACACACACAAACACACACACACACACACACACACACAAATTGTAGACCACATTGGAGAGCTGAGAGCTGAAAAGGCAAGTGCAGCATCCCACAAACCTACTTAAACAACAGGAAAAAAAATACAGATGCTATCAGTGTAAGTAAGTGTCTCACTTACTCTTCTCGAGTTGTTGGGACAAATACCTGACACCCAAAATGAAGGAAGGAAAGGTTATTTAGCTCACAGTTACTGGAGGTTTCTGTCCATACTCGGCTGCCTCCACAGCAGACTGGCAGATGGTAGAGAGTATCTTTTCATGGTAGGGACAAAGAGCAAAAGGGCAAAATGGAAGAATAGCAGCAACACTAGCTACAGAGAAGAAGTCTGTCTCTCTTAAGGTACATCCAGGCTATTCACCTTACACTAGGGCAAGTACTCACACACATAATCCCAGCAGCACTAAGCCTCCTAATCCCAGTCTTGATCATAAATTAATCTCAAACTCTACATTCTTTTTTTTTTTTTTTTTTTGCAGTACTGGGGATTGAACTCAGGACCTTGTGCTTGCCAGACAACTACTTGTCAGAGTCCCTTCCTGGTTACCGTTTCAGCCCAAGAAGTCTGAATTTATTTATTTTTATTTATTTATTTATTTATTTATTTATTTGTCTTTTTGAGACAGGGTCTCATTTTGCAGTTGAGGCTGGGCTTGAGCTCACTTTTGTAGCCCAGGCTGGTCTCGAACTCTCACCGATCCTCCTGCCTCAACCTCCCGAGTGCTGGGATTACAGGTGTGAGCCACCACTCCCGGCTGAAGTCTGAATTTATAATATCAGACATACATTATTGGAGCCAGGTGTGGCGGCGCATGTCTGTAATCCCAGCACTTGGGAGGCTGAGGCAGGAGGATCGGTGCGAGTTTTTGATCAGCCTGGGCTACAAAAGTGAGCCTGTCTCAAAAAAAACAAAGAAAGAGAAAAGAAGAGAAGAGAAGAGAAGAGAAGAGAAGGACATACATTATTGGAATTCTGCCAAATTAATTCCTATCTACCACTCCCAATGCAACCCATGGTGAAAACAGAGACACTAAGACAATTATATATATATATATATATATATATATATATATATATATATATATAATTATTGGAGAGCCAAGAGGCCCTAAGCCCAACCACAAAGATGGCTTCTGGAACCAAGAGAGCAACCCAGGGCTGCACTCAGGTTTTATTCAATGGAGAAAGGGAATTGTGGGAAGAAGATGAGCCCTGTGAGCAGGGCTAGGTAGGTGGCCTGCATTCACCTTCGCCATATACAGAGAGGATATGCAGAGGAAGTAATTTGTATTATGCTACTGAAATAGTATCTAATATTGCAGGGGTCTGATGCTTCAACTCTGATGTGTCGTCTTTCAAGCCTGAGGAAGTCTTAGCCTCTATCTCAAGGCTTGATCCCAACTGGCAGCACGGAACATTGGTTCTTTGTCTTGTCTTGATCTGACTCATCTTGGAGAGCAGCAGATGTGAGTTATTAGGGAAATATGAATGCTGTCTTCAAAAATTACCACCAATAGGGCAGTGAGATGGCTCAGTGGTCTAAAGCACCTGCTTAGGCAAGCTTAGGCAACCTCAAGGACTGTGATTCAATCCCTGGCATCACATGCTGCACCAGTCCCACCCCCAAGGCAGGCTGAGCCGGCCATAATATAAATAAATAAAGTTAAAATTACCACCAGCACCTCAACTAGACCAATATACACTGCATAAGGCCAATTGAAAGGATAATGAGAAGTCCTAGCCAGCTTTGTACATTTCAATATGAGGCAATAAGGTCAGGCTCAGTCAAAATGGAGACAACCACTCTTCTTTCAAGGAGAGCTGCTCAGGTGCTCCTCCATAAGCACTTACTCTACTGAGGGTTCTCCTCAGCCCTTAATTTCAAACTCTGAAAGTCCCTGCTCCATAACTACATGAGGCTTTAGCAGGACAGCTAGACACAAACCATAACAGTAAGGGATACTTGTGTATGGCACATACAGTTGACCTGTATGAAGACTGCCTTGGGTGTGACAATTGAAGCGGAGCTCATTTCGGTAATAGACTTTTGTTTGTGTTGACATTGTAGTTCATATAAACTTTTATTTCTAGTGTTATCTTCCAGGTTTTATAAGCAAGTGAGAATGTTGATCTCTATTCTAAGAACTCATTGCAGATTTGATGTCTTACTTTGTGGATTCCTAATTTCCCTGCTAAGTGCATGGTATACAATATAGCAGGAAGCTTCTGACAAAGCAGGAAGAGAGATGACAAGACTATCACCTAAGAAAGGAAAGCTCCTGGGACTGGGGAAATAGCTCCATGGCACAAGTGCCTGCCAGGCAAGTGTAAGGTTGTGAGTTTGAACCCCAGTCCCACCAAAAAAAAAAAAAAAAAAGGAAGAAGAAGAAAGGAAAGTTCTGGCTCAGGCCTGTAATCCCAGCACTTGGGAGGCTGAGGCAGGAGGATCAGTGTAAGTTTGAGACCAGCCTGGGCTATAAAAGTGAGCTCAAGGCCAGCTGCATAGTGAGACCCTGTGTCAAAAAGACCAAAAAAAAAAAAAAAAAAAAATCTGAATGCCATGCTGGTTAGCTGGCCACCAAAACTGGGTGTAGTGGTGTAATCCCAGCACTAGGGACGCTGAGACAGGAGAATTACAAGTCTGAGCCGTATAGTGAGACCCTATACCAAATAAATAAGTAAATACAGGAGTTTTTTTGTTTTTGTTTTTTTTAAATGCCTGAGTCACCAGATAGGGTTCAAGGAGATCCCTAAAGCAGAACTGGGGAACCTTGACTCACCCCCTCCATGGGATAGTATACAAGTTCCCTGACTTCCATTTCAGGACATTTTAGAAACGGCATAAAGTGATGTATTAGGTAGAAATGTGAAACACACATTCAAAGATGATACAGTGTGGGCCCTCTAGAAAGAGGCACATTAGTTTCTGGAACTGGAACTATATACGTTTGCTATGGCTTGTGTCTAGCTGTCCCTCCAAAGCCTCATGCAGTCATAGTTGGAGCTTTTCCAGAGGCAGCTGGCAGAGTGTGTGATGCTGGGATTTATTCTTGGTGTAATGCTAGGCTCAAGGGTGTAGTGTTGTTGGCAGCTGAATTAGATAGAAATGTTACAGGCAATCAGACATGGCCAGGCCCTCAAGGACAACATGGAAGACAAGGTGACTTTACAACTAGAAACAGACACTCCCCTGCCATGGGCCAGGTCTCAAGACAAGAGTAAACAAATACGGCCAGGCGTGGTGGCGCACACCTGTAATCCCAGCACTCTGGAGGCTGAGGCAGGAGGATTGGTGTGAGTTCGAGACCAGCCTGGGCTACGAAAGTGAGCTCAAGGCCAGCCTCAACTGCATAGCAAGACCCTGTCTCAAAAAGACAAAACAAAAAAAAAAAAAAAGAGTAAACAAATACAGCTACATACTTCCCTAGGGATGGGCATCACGGATTGATATTTTAAGTACGTATCAGTCACCTTGAAAGAGCCTGGAAAGACCCACTTGCTACTTACATGACTTGCTTTCCCATTGGATCCCGATTTTAATCAATGTTATGGGGCCCAGCAGGATGGCTCAGAGGTCTAAAGCACCTGTTTAGGAAAGCTTAGGCAGAGGCAGGGACCACAGTTCAATCCCCAGCACCACATGCTGCGCCAGCCCTGCCCTCAGGGCAGGCTGAGCCGGCCATATAAATAAATAAATAAATAAATAAATAAGTAGAGTATTTAAAAAAAAAATCAATGTTATATGAGCAATGGTGCTTGTAATCTCATTGGTTGATCATAGTCTTTGTCCCACCTCATACCTACCTAAGCAAGTTCCTACATCTTCTCCTCTATAAAAGTCTCTGGAAGAGACAGCTTCCAGGGGACACCCACTCAGGAACCCCCTCCAGTCTCTCAGACAGGAAGGAGCTTTCTTTCCCTCAATAAATATGTTCTGCCGGGCGTGGTGGCTCACGCCTGTAATCCCAGCACTTGGGAGGCTGAGGCAGGAGGATTGGTGAGTTCGAGACCAGCCTGGGCTACAAAAGTGAGCTCAAGGCCAGCCTCAACTGCATAGCGAGACCCTGCCTCAAAAAGACAAAAAAAAAAAAAAAAAAAATATGTTCTGTTCATGACCTCAGTTTGTTCCTAAAATTTATTCTTTGGTTTTAGAGAACATGAACTTGAGCCAGGTACTTTTCAGGTTAGGGTTCGAGGTTTCCCTATTGGAGGTCATCCACCCCATATCAGTTTTTTCTTCCTGCATCACTAGGATTAAGGCTGTGAACACTACCCACCCTGAGTAGTCTGGATAAAATACAAGGAACAGAAAAACTGTTAAGTCCCTTTTTGCTTTTGTTGTTTTATGAGTGCTATCAATTGTTCTTTCACGTCAGCCCCCTTGGAGCCACCATACCATGGAGCCAGCCTCTTATGGGCTGACTTTTAAAAACTGTGACCTAGCCGGGTGTGGTGACGCATGCCTGTAATCCCAGCACTCGGGAGGCTGAGGCAGGAGGATCAGCACAAGTTGAGACCAGCCTGGGCTACAAAAGTGAGCTCAAGGCCAGCCTCAACTGCATAGCTGCATAGCGAGACCCTGTCTCAAAAAAAACAAAACAAAACAACAACAACAACAACAAAAAAAACTGTGACCTTGGGGCCTGGCAGGATGGCTCAGTGGTCTAAAGCGCCTGCTTAGGAAAGCTTGGGCGGCTGCAGGGACCGCTTGATCCCGGCACCACATGATCCCCGGCACCACATGCTGTGCCAGCCCTGCCCTCAAGGAAGGCTGAGCCGGCCATAAAAACAAACAAACAAAAGTTCTGAAACAAGAAAAAAAATTAAAAAAATTATTATTATTATTTTTTAAATTTTATTTATTATTTTTATTCTTGTTTCAGAACTTTTGTTTGTTTATTCACTCATTTTTATGGCCGGCTCAGCCTGCCCTGAGGGCAGGGCTGGTGCAGCACGTGGTGCCAGGGATTGAACCATGGTCCCTGAAGCCGCCAAGCTTCCCCAAGCAGGCGCTTTAGACCACTGAGCCATCCCACCGGGCCCAAAAAAATTATTAAAAAAAATAAAAGCTGGGCATGGTGGCGCATGTCTGTAATCCCAGCACTTGGTAGGCTGAAGCAGGAGGATCAGTATGAGTTCGAGACCAGCCTGGGCTACAAAAGTGAGCTCAAGGCCAGCCTCAATCAACTGCATAGCAAGACCCTGTCTCAAAAAGACAAAAAAAAAAAAAAAAAAAAAAAAAAAAAAAAAAAAAAAAAAAAAAAAAGAGACCAGCCTTGGCTATAAAAGTTAGCTCAAGGCCAGCCTGAACTGCAGTGAGACCCTATCTCAAAAAGATAAATAAATAAATAAATAAATAAATAAATAAATAAATAAATAAATACAAACTGTGAGCTAAAAAAACTCTTCCTGGGTTTTCTCTTAGAAAATAGGACCATGTTTTTTTTTTTTCTTGAGGGGGTGGAAAAACTATGAGACTTGTGAATCTGCAAGAAGTTCTGTCTTGGTTTACAGGAGAGAAAGATAGCCCACCCACAAGGAAGATAAGGACTCATTTTACAGGTGAAAGGATAGCCCATTTCACAGGAGAAATACAGGGATCAGTCTACTGAATTTTTTAAGGCTGGTTTTTGCCTTTTACCTAATCAACTCAACTAGTTTATGGAACCAAAGTATTACAGACAACTGAGTTAAGTAGGAATATAGGTAGTCAGATAAGATCAGGCCCATCAGGGAGTGGGGGCGAAAAGGTAACTCAGTACAGTTGTGTTATCAGTGAGAGTCAAGAGAAATGACGGTAGGACTAGGTTAACATTGTCTCAGCCGACTGCTGAGGTCAGTCTCGCACATGCAGAAGGAAGTGAGCCCCAAGCCATGGAAATGTCTTACATTCATTGAGGGCTGAAAATGGTCTAAGGAATGCGCATAACTAATATGGTGCAAACAAACTGCTATCCACATTGCCTCGGCATTCATTCGCCCAGCTCTAAGTTCACATAACAATTGCTGGTAACATCCCAGGTGAAGGATCAAAGGACAGAGCACCTCCAGGAAACGCTGTTACCTGTGGTCTCAAGAATCTCCTTGGAGGGCCCCCGAAGGATGGCTCAGTGATCTAAAGCGCCTGGTTAGGAAAGCTTGGGTGGCTGCAGGAACCACAGCTTGATCCTTGGGGCAGGCTGAGCCGGCCATAAAAATAAACAAACAAACAAAAGTTCTGAAACAAGAAAACAATAAAAAAAGAATTTCCTTGGGCTCCGTTTCTTGCTCTTTATTCCTTTGGACATCAGGCTTCTGTCTTATATTGCTACACATTACAGCTGTGGCCCAATGCACATCTATTGGAGGTCACAACTCAAGGTAAAAATAGAATGATGGGGCCTGAGATAACTGGTAACACCTGGTAAAATAAAGTCTAGATAAACATCAGTAAGCCGGGTGTGGTGGCTCACGCCTGTAATCCCAGCACTCGGGAGGCTGAGGCCGGAGGATCAGTGCAAGTTTGAGACCAGCCTGGGCTACAAAAGAGAGCTCAAGGCCAGCCTCAACTACATAGCGAGACCCTGTCTCAAAAAGACAAAAAAAAATAAAAAAAAAAACGAAAACAAAAAAACATCAGTGGCCCCAGTACATGACCAAGAATCTCTTGATTCATCCCTTTTCTTTTTTTTTTGTCTTTTTGAGACAGGGTCTCGCTATGCAGTTGAGGCTGGCCTTGAGCTCTCTTTTGTAGCCCAGGCTGGTCTCGAACTCATATTGATCCTCCTGCCTCAGCCTCCTGTCATCCCTTTTTGAAAAGTCTGTTTCCTCCATATACGGCATGCTTCATTCATGACTTGTTTCTCCATAGAATCAACATTTACATATATATATATATATATATATATATATATATATATATATATATATATATATTGTGTGTGTGTGTGTGTGTGTGTGTGTGTGTGTGGGACCGGAGTTCAAACTCACAACCTTGCACTTGCCAGGCAGGCACTTGTGCCCCGCAGCTATCTCCTCAGCCCCATAGCAACTATATTTTTTATTGGTTGATCATGCTGTAACCAGCATTGTGCTCGTGTGGATATGCTCTCGAAAACTTCCCCTGAGAAGTGAGGTCCACAGCCACCCACTCTGAACCCCACCTGCTTGTCAGGAGCTATATCTCTACCTCTTCATAAATACTTTCTACTCTTCTATTGTTCCTTAGAGTTTATCCTTTGATTTTAGAGAACATGAGCTCTGTGTATCAAGCATCAAGTAATTTGGAATTGAGAAGTTCTATATCATTTCCTGCATAATAGGTAACTGCCAAGCACTCTATATCTTTGTAGAAATGAATTCACTTAGTCCTCAGACCTGCTTTCCAAGTACACACTGGTTACTCCCATATAGAGAAATTAAGTAATTTACCCATGATCACACAGCTGGTAATTCTGACCTTATGCCCTGTTACTGGTTTTCAAACAGAGGCCAGACCAGAGTCCAAATTAGAGTTTAAATTTGAGCCTTTAATATCGAGCTCGGGGTCTTCCTGACTTTAACTCACACAGGAGAGAAGACAGAGAAGCACATCAAATGACAGAGTGCAGGGTTTTTATATAGAAACTACTTTTCACTTAGCAAGTACTGATTTTTGAAATTAATCATTTGTAATCTACCAACGCATACAGGCACAATTTACAAATTAACTAGACAATAGATTGAGTACAAGGTCTAAATGAACTTTTTCTGATCTTTAGCAGATTGAAATCATTAACTATATTCCTATGTAGTTTAACAGGTAAGTCAGGCCTAAACTTAATTATCATCTCTGGGGGCTGATTTCCTTAGGTACATATATATAGGTCAACATGAATCACCCTAGCTTAGGCTATTACAACTGGCACATTCTGACTGAAGGTCATTCACTTTTGGTCTTCACAAGTACAATGCTCTATTTGCTAAGAACAGTTATAAAAGGAACTCATCAGCCTTAGGAGGAACTTCCCAGACATGACAGCTTAAAGTTGTGATTTTTAGGGCTGTGGAGATAGCTCAGTAGAATAACTGCGTGCCTGGTAAGCTCAAGGGCCTGAGCTCAATCCCCAGTTCCGCAAAAAAAAAAAAAAAAGTTGTGATTTTTAAACTACTGAGTAGTTTGTCCTATTACTAATTCACAAAGAAGTTACCTCAGTGAGTCTGAAACCTATGTAAGCCATTACATTCTCCAGCAATACACTCCCAGGGAAAGTGAGGTAGGACAGAAGATACTATGTTGGGATGGGAGCACAAGAAAAATGAGATTTTTGGGGGCTGGGAGATAGCTCAGTAGAATAAACGCAAGCACAAGGACCTGAGTTTAATCCCCAGTTCTGCCAAAGAAAGACAGAAAGAAAGAAAGGAAGAGAAAACAGAAAAGAAAAGAAAGAGAAAGAGAAAAAGAAAGGAAGGAAGCAAGATGAGATTTTTAAAATTGTACTTTTAAGAAAAACTGCAGCTTCAGGACACAAAAGTTATGTAAGCCTTTCTTCCTTCCAGAAAATTCAATCAATAATTTTTTTTTCCTCAAGGTTTTAAAGACACAGGGACTTTTCATCAGTAAATTGCACTTCTTTAACTTCAAGAAGCAGTGCTAGTGGGAAACATATCTCAACTTCAGACACATGCAACTAAATTGCATTTTGACATAGCCTGCCAAATGTGTAGACTGACAAAACAATGGGAATGCATGTCATATACCACCCATCTTTAAGTTGAGTTACATTAGGGTAGACAGACTTGCTGGGAAAGTAGGGGTGACTTGGGAATTATAAAGTTCCAGAACAGTTTCCAAAGCCCTGCACTCATGGATTCAATCAGAAAGTGCCATATCTTTTTTTTTTTTTTTTGAGACAGGGTCTCGCTATGCAGTTCAGGCTGGCCTTGAGCTCACTTCTGTAGCCCAGGCTGGTCTCGAACTCACACTGATCCTCCTGCCTCAGCCTCCTGAGTACTGGGATTACAGTTTTTTGTCTTTTTGAGACAGGGTCTCACTGTGCAGTTCAGACTGGCCTTGAGCTCACTTTTGTAGCCCAGGCTGGATTCGAACTCACACCAATCCTCCTGCCTCGTCCCAGCTCCAAAAGGGCCATATCTTCAGTGATTCTCATGAGAACTTTAGCAGATTTATTTATTTATTTATTTATTTATTTATTTATTGTCTTTTTGAGACAGGGTCTCACTATGCAGTGTGCAGTTCAGGCTGGCTTTGAGCTCACTTTTTTAGCCCAGGCTGGTCTCGAACTCACATCAGTCCTCCTCCCTCAGCCTCCCAAGTTCTGGGATTACAGGCGAGTGCCACCACGCCCAGCTTAGCAGATTTTTCATAGAAGGACTAGACCTGACCTCAGCCTGAGGAGTAGGTGTTACAAAGATGGTTGCAATGAACTCTGGATCATTTTGTTCTCTCTCTAGTGGTCTTTCACCTTGCAGAGTCTACTTTTCCTACTTTTAGTTGACCCACACTTGCTTTACAGAGCTTATTTCTTTTCTACTTTAGGTAAGCATAAAACTTTTATACCTTATATTTGTCTTGACCAATTCTTTACTCAAGACAGAAAGAACTAGAAACCAACTTTAGAAGGAGACTCTAGCACTCCAGAACCTGGTTACAAAGACATTCCTATAAATATTCCCAGCGCTACACTGTAGTGTGCTTCTTTCACCTCAGGACCCTTATTCTATTACTTTAACAGTATAGCTGGGGGACTGGCCGGATGGTTCAGTGGTTTAAGCGCCTGCTTGGGAAAGCTTGGGCAGCTTCAAGGACTGTGGTTAGATCCTGGGCACCACATGCTGTGCCAGCCCTGCCCTCGGGGCAGGCTGAGCCGGCCATAAAAATGAGTGAATAAACAAAGGTTCTGAAACAAGAAAAAAAAAATTAAAAATTTTCTTTAAAAAAAAACAAGTATAGCCAGGGGGCCCAGCAGGATGGCTCAGTGGTCTAAAGTGCCTGCTTAGGAAAGCTTAGGCAGCTGCAGGGACTGCAGTTGGATCCCTGGCACCACATGCTGTGCCAGCCCTGCCCTCAGGGCAGGCTGAGCCAGCCATAAAAATAAATAAACAAAAGTTTTGAAACAAGCAAAAAATAAAATAAAATAAAATAAAATAAAATAAATTCTTTAAAAAAAAAAAAAGTGTAGCTGGGCGTGGTGGTGCATGCCTGTAATCCCAGCACTCAGGAGGCTGAGGCAGGTGGATCGGTGAGAGTTCGAGACCA
>PVJA010054193.1:0-11673 GCA_004027025.1 Myocastor coypus
GCCAAAATTAACCAAAAGAGGCAGAGAATGTCTCTATATATTGGTTAAGGAAAAAGTCACATTATAAATATATATGCTCCAAGGCAGGCATGGTGGTACATGCCTACAATCCCAGCACTTGGGAGACTGAGGCAGGAGGATCAGTGTGAGTTCGCGACCACCCTGGGCTATAAAAGTGAGTTTAAGGCCAGCCTGAACTTCATAGTGAGACTCTGTCTCAAAACATGAAACATTATATATAAATATTATATATATATATATATATATATATATATATACATTAAGGCCTGCAGCTTCTTAAAATAAATACTAGTAGACACTAAAAAAATTAGAACACCACCAACATAATTGGTGGGGAGGGGTACTCAATATCACACTGTCACGAATAGATCAACTAGAGAAAAAAGAGAGCTGAATGAAATTTTTGAACAAAGACACTTCATAGATATCTATAAATTGAATCCAACAACAGACTACACATTCTTCTCAGAAGTAAGTGGGACTTTCTCCAAAATATATCACATACTAGTCCAAAAATCATGCTTCAGTAGGTGAAAAAAAGTAGAAATCGTCCTATGCATATTATCAGATCATATTACAATTAAACAAAAAAATCAGTGGCAAAAGAAATCACAGAAATTACTCAAATATATGGAAATAAAGCAATACCCTCTTGAATAGTCAATTAGTAACAAAATAAATCAAGAATGAAATTAGGCAGTTCCTAGATACATGATAATGTAAGTATAATATATTAGAACTTACGAGATACAGTAAAAGCAATCCTTTAAGGGAAAGGGTTATAACTATAAATTCCCAAATAAGAAAAGCATAGCAAGCCCAAATAGTCTTATGATGTACCTAAAGTTCCTAGAAGAAAAGAATAATCCAAATCTGAAACTAGAACAAGCAAGGAAATCAAAGATAAGGGCAAATGATAATAAAATTGAGGTTTTTTAAAAATGCAAAGAATCAATGAATGGGCCCGGCGGGATGGCTCAGTGGTCTAAAGCGCCTGCTTGGGAAAGCTTGGGCAGCTTCAAGGACTGCGGTTCGATCCCCGGCACCGCATGCTGCACCAGCCCTGCCCTCGGGGTGGGCTGAGCCGGCCATAAAAATGAGTGAATAAACAGGGGTTCTGAAACAAGAAAAAATAAATAAATAAAATAAAAAATTTTTAAAAAAGAATCAATGAACTTAAGAGCTGGCTCTTTGAAAGAATAACCAAAGACAAACCTACAGTCATCTTCCTCAAAAAAGGAAAGAAATACACAAATCAAGTCATTCAGAGGTGTAAAAGGTGAAATTACAGTTTACTCTGGCAAAATCAAGAATACTATTAGGAACTACTCCAAAACTATTTTGAATAATTGGAAAATTCTGAATAAAATAATAGATTACTATATACACATAAATTACCAAAACAATCAAGATTTAAAAACACTGATAATACAATAACAGGCAATGAAATTGAGGTAGAGAGGAAAGATCTCCTGAGAAAAGTTCAAGACCTGATGAATTCATTACTGAATTCTGTAAGAACGTGAATAAGATCTAAAACAATAGTCCTTAAAAATAAATAAATAAATAAATAAAACAGTAGTCCTTAAAGTCTTTAATGAAAATGAGAAGGGAGGTATACTACCAAACTCATTTCTGTAAGTTACCCTTTCCTTGATTCCAAAACCAGAAATGCCCTCAATTGATGAAAGAAACTACACGTCAGTCTCCTTAATGGTCAGTTATAAAAATCTTGCATAAGATCCTGGCAAACAGAATGCAACAATGGATCATTAAAAGATCGTACATCGTGGTCAACTAGGGTTCATTCCAGGAATGCAAGAACATACAAACATCAGTAAATGTAATATGTCACATAAACAAACAAGAACAAAAATTGCATGATCATCTCAATAGACGCTGAAAAAGCCTTTGATAAAATCCACTCATGCAAAGAACCCTGAAGAAAATATGTATAGAAAGACCTTGTCTCTTTTTTTCTTCTTCCAATTTCAGGTGCTTGGCAGCCATGGTTTACAGTGCAGTTATGACCAAGTCCAAGAACCACACAATGCACAACCAGTCCTGAAAATGGCACAAAAATGTCATCAAGAAATATTGGTCAGAAAGATATGGATATCTAAAGGAGATATATTCCAAGTTCTAGGAACAAGCATTTTGCCAGAAAGCATAACAAGAAGGTCTTCAAGAAGACACAGGGAAACAATGTCAAGGCCATGAGTGTAGGCACCAAGGCTATCAAGGCCCTCATCAAGCCCAAAGAGGTCAAGCCCAAGATCATCCCAAAGGACTGAACTTCAGGCTCACTCAACTTGCCTATATTGCCTACCCCAAGCTTGGGAAGCATATTCATGCCCACAATGCCGAAGGTTGCAAGCCTTCCCAGACAAAGGCCCAGGCTCCAGCCCAGGCCCAGGCTCCGGCTTCTGCTCCATCCCAGGTTCCCAAAGGTGTGCAGGCCCCTGTGAAGTCTCCACAGTAAATGTGTCTATCTACTGATGTGAAGACAGAAGGACTGGTTGAACCCTGGGCTACGATCTGGGCAATGCTGATGTTCTCCTGTGCTCTTGTGCTCTTTGAACATATAAACCTGAGACAGGATCTGAGAAAGAAAGAAAGAAAGAAAGAAAGAAAGAAAGAAAGAAAGAAAGAAAGAAAGAAAGAAAGAAAGAAAGAAAGAAAGAAAGAAAGAAAAAGATTTTTCTCAATCTGATAAAAGACCCTATGATAAACCTACTACCAACAAGCATTAAGTGATGAAAAACTATAATCTTTTCCTCTAAAATCATGAATGAGGCAAAAATATCCACTATCACCATTTCTGTTCAACATAGTAGTCCAAACAGAGCAATTATGCAAGAGAAAGAAATAAACGGGATACGTAAATGAAAGGAAAAAGTCAAACTATATTTATTCACGGATGACATGATCCTTCTCATAGAAAGCCAAAAGACTCCTAGAATTAAAAAACAAATTTAGTAAGATAGCAGGATACAAAATAACACCAAAAAATCAACAGCATTTCAGTATACTAATAGTGACTACAGGAGAAGATGTCCAACTCAAAGGCAAAGGCTGGAGCTCCAAAGAAACACAAGTAAGCCTTCCTTCTTCCTTTCCTATTTACTCCATTCAAGGTACAAGCCCATTGGTTGGTACCACACCCAGGGTGGATCTTCTGTCTTCAGTAAATCCCTGCTGTAGAACTATGTTGATCCAACTTACTTGGCCCTTTCTTACTCAAATTGACATGATCAGTTAACTATCACAGTCTCACTAAATTACACAGGATGCGCTTAAACTTGTGATCCTTCTGCCTCAGTCTATCCTACATCACACCATAAAACAAGAGGAAATGCCAAATGAACTGTAAATCTAGGTATGTAAAATATGACTATCACATTTTCAGGAAGTATTACACGAAACCATTTTCATGGTTGGGGGCAAGAAAAGATTTTATAGAATGACACAACACAAAAAGTACTAACAACAATAAGAAATGCCTTGGTTCATTTGCTGTTGCTATGATAGAATACCACATACTGAGTCATTTATAAAGAAAAGAAATTCATTTCTCATCATGCTGGAGAATGAGAAGAGATAGGCTGAAGTCAGGATGTTCTTGCCATGTCATAGCATGGGGAAAACATCATTTGGCAACAAGATAAGAGGATGAAAATTCAAGTGTTGCTTCCTCCCCTATGATGACACTGTTTGCAACGTGTGGATAACACTTCAGGGCCTCATTGAATCCTCACTCACTTTCAAAGGATTCTCTGGGGACAACACCAACATGTCAACCTAGACATTAAATCTCCAATATGTAAATGTTAAGACATACATTTAAACCATGGTAAAGAAGGGGAATTAATAACTTCAACTACCCCAAATCAAGAATTTCTGTAATTGGATAAAGGTTAACCCACAGCACAGGAGAAGATACTTGGGCTATATTTCTCTTTCAAACCATTTTTATCTAAAATAATAAAGAACTGTTGTTGGTGTCAGCCTTCGGGATGAGTCACGGCCATTGCTTGGCAAGTTTGCTTTCTGTGAAAGCCTGAGAGAATGTTTTTCTCTGGGTGACTCTCCTTAGATGCACTATAGTTCATTCATCCCCTTCCTCTGAGGTCCCATAATCTCCTTGGCCAGAAAACTTGGGACACCTCTGAGTTATAGGATATTACAGCACAGGTTCTCTTATATCCTGGGTCCTTATTGACCTTGAAGGGCTAGGGCCAAAATATTGGCTTTCCTTATAGCCCTTCTTTTCCTCCAATTTTTGGTCTGTTAACTTACATTCTTAACCCTCCAGCAGAAAAGCTTGTGATACTATTACTCTATAACATAGGTACTTGAGCTTATCATCACTGGCTTTCTGAGTATCAAATATCTCTGACATTGCTTGGAAATGATATTTTCTGACCATCATTGTTATTCAAAAAAAATAAAAATAAAAATAAAATAATAAAGAACTTCTACAAATAAATAAGAAAAAGGTAGTCCAATAGGAAAAAAAATAGACAAAAAATCTTTTTTTTTTTTTTTTGTCTTTTTGAGACAGGGTCTCGCTATGCAGTTGAGGCTGGCCTTGAGCTCACTTTTGTAGCTCAGGCTGTTCTCAAACTCGCACCAATCCTCCTGCTTCAGCCTCCCGAGTGCTGGGATTACAGGCGTGCGCCACCACGCCCGGCTTTAAACAAAAAATCTTGAACAAGAAATTAATGAAGCAAGATGCCCATAAGTCTAGAAAGCTGATAAATTCATTAGTCATCCAAAAATAAAAGTTAAACCACAGTGCAATACTTTTAATTCAAATAAGAAATATAGACAACACCAAGTGTTGGGAGGATGAAGAGTAGAAAGACAACTTCCACATTTCTGCAGGAGTGTAAACTGGCATGGTCACTTTGGAATAATAACAGTGTCTACAGATGTTTAATATGTGCATATCCTAGGGCTTGGCAATGCCACTCTCAGTCCCACACAAGTCCTTCATGGGTGCACAAAAGACATGAATAAGAATATTCACAGCAGGAACAACTAAAGAATTTCATGACATCAAAAACAACACTAAACAGTATACTAGCAAATATTTTAGAAAGGTACCAAGATGACCTGAATTCAACAAATGAGAACAGAAAGATCACAACAAATAGGATAACCCCAACTAAATGTAGGAGAAAAGGTGGTAAACAGTAGTAAATAAAAGACATGTCAATTATAAGTCAATACATTTCAATTATAACCATCAATGTAAGTGGACTCAATTCTCCAATTAAAAGAAGTAGACTGGCAGAGTGGATAAGGAAACAAAACCTAACAATATGCTGCATACAAGAAACACACTTAACTCATAAAGAAACTCATACACTTAAAGTTAAAGATTGGAAAACAATGCTACATGCTCCAGCACTTAAAAAAAAAAAAAAAGGGGGGGGGTAGAAATCCTGTTTTCAGACAGTCTAAACTTCAAACCAAGATTGATCAAACGAAATAAAGAAGGCCACTACATATTGGTTAGGGGAAAAATTCAAGATGAAGAGGTAACACTCATAAATATGTATGCACGCAACACGGAAGCAGTAAGTTATATAAGGCAAACCTTAACAAACATGAAAAATCTAATATTCAATACCACAATCTTAGCAGGAGACCTTAACACCCAATTATCCAAAAAAGATAGGTCAATAGGACAAAAACTTAGCAAAGAAGTAGCAGAACTGAACCAGGACTCGGAACAACTGGAATTAGTGGATATATACAGAGTGTTCCACCAAACCACTTCAGAATACACATTCTTTTCAGCTGCGCATGGGACATTTTCTAAAATAGACCACATATTAGTCCACAGGTCATGCTTAAGGATATGCAAGAAAACAGAAATTATCCCATGCGTACTATCTGACCACAGTGCAATCAAATTGGAAATAAATAACAAGAGAAACAATAGGAAGTCCAGGATTACATGGAAATTAAACAACACTCTTCTCAGCAGCCAGTGGGTTACATATCAAATTAAACAATATCTACAATTTAATAAAAATTCAAACACAACCTACTGGAATTTATGGGATGCAATGAAAGCAGTTCTTAGAGGAAAATTTATAGCTCTGAACTAACATATTAAGAAAATAGAACGGGAACAAATAAATACTCACATGCAGCACCTAAACTGACCAGAAACAGAAGAGCAAATGAAATTAAAAAGGCAGGTGGAAATTATAAATATTAGAGCAGAAATTAATTCAATTGAGACAAAGAAAACAATACAAAGAATTAATGAACCCAAGCCGGGCGTGGTGGCACACGCCTGTAATCCCAACACTCGGGAGGCTGAGGCAGGAGGATCAGTGTGAGTTTGAGACCAGCCTGGGCTAAAAGTGAGCTCAAGGCCAGCCTGAACTACATAGCAAGACCCTGTCTTAAAAAAAAAAAAAAAAAAGAATTAATGTTAATGAACCCAAAAGCTGGTTCTTTGAAAGATTAAATAAAATTGATAAGCCAGTAGCTAACTTCATCAAAAAGAGGAAAGAAAGGGCTCAAATCCAAGCAATAAGGAATTAAAAGGGTGAAATTACTACAGATGCAGTAGAAATTCAGAACATCATAAATAGCTACTTTGAGAATCGTTACTCTCACAGAACTGAAGACACAGATGAAATGGACAGATTCCTAGAAAAGTACAAATCACAAAAACTGAGTCAAGAAGACATTAGAACTCTCAATAACCCAATAACAGCCAACGAAATATGAAATGTAATAAAAAGCCTACCGACAAAGAAAAGTCTGGGACCTGATGGATTCACCACTGAATTCTACAAGAAATTTACAGAAGACATAATCCCAATACTCCTCAAACTCTTGAAAGAAATTGAAAAGAAAGCAGTCCTTCCAAAATCATTCCTAGAGGCAAGTATTACACTGATACCAAAACCAGAGAGAGATGCAACCATAAAGGAAAACTACAGGCCAATTTCTCTCATGAAAATAGATGCAAAAATCCTCAATAAAATACTCACCACTAGAATACAACAAATCATCGAGAAGATTATACACCATGCCCAGGTAGGATTCATTCCAGGGATGCAAGGATGATTGAATATATGCAAATCTATAAATGCAATACACTATATCAATAGAGCCAAGACCAAAAATCACATGATCGTCTCAGTTGATGACAAAAAGGCCTTTGATAAAGTCCAACACTCATTCATGTTCAAAGTCCTACAGAAAATTGGAATAGAGGGCCTCTACCTCAACCTGATAAAAGCCATCTACAACAATCCAACAGCTAGCATAATTCTAAATGGGGAAAAAATGAAATCTTTTACTCTCAAATCTGGTACAAGACAAGGATGTCCCCTATCGCCACCTCTATTCAATATGGTTCTGGAGTCACTAGCTACAGCCATTAGACAAGAAAGAGAAATAAAAGGAATAAGAATAGGTAAAGAAGAAGTAAAACTTTCATTATTTGCAGATGACATGATAATTTACTTAGAAGACCCAAAGAACTCCACCAAAGAGCTATTGGAATTAATACACAAATTCAGTAGCATAGCAGGCTACAAAGTCAACACATAAAAGTCAATAGCATTCCTCTACACAGATAACAAACACACTGAGAGACAAATTAGAGAAACAGTACCTTTTATGATAGCACCGAAAAAAATGAAATACTTAGGAATTAACCTAAGGAAGTAAAAGACCTTTTCAATGAAAACTACAGTACTCTGAAAAAAGAGATCCTAGAAGATTTCAGAAAATGGAAAGGTATTCCATGCTCCTGGATATGAAGAACCAATATTGTGAAGATGACCATACTCCCTAAATAATCTTACAGATTTAATGCAATTCCTATCAAAATGCCATCAACATACCTCACAGACCTGGAGAAATCACTCTTAAAATTTATTTGGAAACAAAAAGGACCCAGAATTGCAAACACAATTCTGGGCAACAAAGGTAAGGCAGGGGGCATTACAATTTCTGACCTAAAGTTATACTACAAAGCTGCAGTAACAAAATCAGCATGGTACTGGCAAAAAAAAAAAAAAAAGGCCTGAAGAACAGTGGAATAGATTGGAAGATGCAGAAACAGACAAAAACACACTCAGCCATCTTATCTTCGACAAAGGGGCCAAAGACACTTACTGGAAGAAAGATAGCCTCCTTAACAAATGGTGCTGGAAAAAATGGCTCTCTGCATGCCAAAAACTACAACTTGACCCTAGTCTATGACTATGCACTAAGTTAAAGTTGAAATGGATTAAAGATCTAAATATTAAAAGAGAAACATTAAATCTCCTGGAAGAGAAAGTGGGAGAAAATCTTGAAGACATTGATGTAGGGAAAAAATTCATGGACAAAAATCAAAATGCACGTTTAACTCTTGAAAATATCAACAAATGGGACCTCCTCCAACTAAGAAGTTTTGGCACGTCAAAGGAAATTACCAACAGAGTGAAAAGACAACCCACAAATTTCGAAAAGATTTTAACTAACAAGTATTCAGACAAAGGTCTTCTATCTAGAATCTACAAAGAACTAAAAACATTAGGGTCCCAAAATTCAAAGACCCAATCCAGAAATGGGCATCTGAGATGAACATTCACTTCTCAGAGAAAGAAATACAGCAAGCCTACAAATACATGAGGAAATGTTCCCCATCGCTAGCTATTCGTGAAATGCAAATCAAAACAACACTTAGATACCACCTCACCCCAGTAAGGATGGCTATCATAAAGAAATCAACCAGCAACAAATGCTGGAGAGGCTGTGGGGAAAAAGGAACCCTTCTCCACTCCTGGTGGGAATGCAGATTGGTGCAACCATTATGGAAAGCAGTGTGGAGGATGCTTACAAAACTAGAATTGGAAGTTCCATTCAATCCAGCTATCCCCCTACTGGGAATTTTCCCAGAAGAACTGAAAATTTCATACCATAGCGATATCTGTGCACCTATGTTCATAGCAGCCCAATTTGTAATAGCCAAATCTTGGAAACAACCAAAATGTCCATCATTTGAAGAATGGTTAAAGAAAATGTGGTATTTTTATACAATGGAATACTACTCATCCACAAAGAATGATAAGTTTGAAGACTTCATATATAAATGGATGTATATCGAACATATAATCATTAGTGAAATAAATCAGACCTATATGTGTAAATATCATATAGTCTTCCTAATATAAGAACTTTAAAGAAGAAAACAAGAACTTAAGGGCATAACACAGCTGAATGGAAATCAAAGAGTTCTGAAGCAACACTAAAACTATGCTTGGAATGTGTGTCCTTCGGGACTTTTAGATGTGTACTACTTCTAATATAATCTCAGTTACTGCTGTACTCTCTCTCAAGTAAATGGTTGTTTAACCAAAAAATAAAAAAGGTATTAACTGAAAATAAGAGACTAGCCAAAATGCCATAGGTTTGACAGGCTACAATTTTTTTATCCTTAGATGTCTTAATATTTGTGCAAAAATATGTAACTACTTTTATCACATTCTATAGAGATTTATTATAATATCAGTGATTGAAAGAAAATAGCAATGTCAAGCTAAGTCTATGATTCTTGATATTCCGAAAGGCAGTGATGTTTAGCTCAATTACTTATGATATAGAGTAATAGTATCACAAAGCTTCTCTGCTGGAGGGTTGAGAATGTAAGTTAACAGACCAAAAGTTGGAGAAAAAGAAGGGCTACAAGGATAGTCATCATTTTGGTTCTAGCCCTTCGAGGTCATTGAGGACTCAGGACATAAGAGAACCTGTGTTGTAATATCCTATAACTTAGGGGTTTCCCAAATTTTCTGGTCAAAAAGATTATGGGACCTCAGAGGAAAGGGACAAATGAAGTATAGTGTTCCTAGGGGAGTCACCTGGGGAGAAAACATTCTCTCAGGCTTTCACAGAGTGCACATGGGTCAAGCATTGGCCGTGAATAATCCTGATGGCTGACACTGACAACAGTTCTACAAATCACTGCATATGGTTCCAAAATTAATCCTGAGGGGATTTGACCTTGGAAAATACAAATCATGAAAGTTTTGTTACACGGGTCTTGCTTTAACTTGCCCTTGATCACCCAGCAGAAAAGCTTAATTACAAGACACAAAACACAGAGCTAGATTAGTATGGTGAGCTGTAAGAGGCTTAAATTAGCAGCCTCCAACATTGTCAGGTTCACCGGTAACCAACTCAGATTATGAAACACTGGACTATGTATTCAATTACTTCCTCCTAGTTCAAATAGAAGAAAACTTCTTCTTTCTTTCTTTCTTTCTTTCTTTCTTTCTTTCTTTCTTTCTCTTTCTTTTTTTCTCAACCAATATCGATTAGAAAATTTAGCATGTCTACACCCTGTGCTCTGTATAACTTTTATGAAGACAACAATATACAGTGTGTCAATTATTGTGAGTGTGCTACTAGCATGCTTTGAAACTCTCATATTGTCATCTCTTATTAAAAGTAATAAAAAAGAATATTCACAGCAGAACTATCTGTAGCACCCAAATCCAAGAAGCACTCAAAATTTTCATCATCCACAGGTGGGTGGGAAGCATTCAGACATGAAAGTTATACAGCAACAAAACAGAAGTTCAAATTATTTTCACATTCAGTGCCATAAATGAATGAAACTAAATGCAAGAAGTCAGCCACCAGCAGGCAGATATTGTGTAACTTGTGCCCTTCCTGGGCTGTTATGACCCAACCTATAGAGCAGGAGGTGAGACACAGAGAAATGAATAAAGCTTCATTTGTATTCATAACTGCCCGCTCTGCTTTGCTCATGTTTCCCCCAGAGCTCCATCTCCTGTCGGATCAGCAGCCACATTAGATTCTTATAGGAACAGGAACATTCCCATGAACTAGAGATGTACAGAATGGAGCTTATGTGCTCCTTATAAAAATTGAATGTCTGGTGACCAGAGGTGGAGCTGAGGCAGTGATGCTAGCACTGGTGGGTGGTTGCAAATACGGAAGAATGTTAGCAGAGAGGACTGACTGCACAGAGACCATAATAAATCAACTGCTTGAAAACTCATATCAAAGTACCATCAGTGAGTAGCAAGTGATGAGCTACATGTGGTGGTGGGCCAAAATGAAATTTTTGAGTAGGCTTGACATAAGTAACATATTTCAGATTCTACTGTCTCTCAACCTCCCCAGGAAAATAAGCCCATGGGTTCCAAAAAGTCTGTATCACAATGAATTGTGTAATTATTTTATTGCATATTGCATTACAATAATAATGGATGTAAAGTGCACATTAAATGTAATTCACAAATGTCATCCCAAAACAACCCCATCCTACCTCATCCATGGAAAATTTGTCTTTCACAAACCAGAGCCTGGTACTAAAGGGACCGCTTCTATATGGTTCCATATGGGTTAAGTTCAAAGCAGCAAGTGAAAATCAGTCTCTGCTTCTGGAAGTCATATTGCTACTTACCATTTGGAAGTATTGACTAGAGCAGGGTATGAGAGACATTAAAAGCAGATGGTGATGTTCTATTTATTGACTGAGGAGTGATTACACACAGATCAAGAGGTTTTTTGAAGATACACTGCTACATACTTATAATACATTCAGAAATAGGGATCTGAAATGAATAAACACTCTACAAATGAAGAAATACAAAT
>PVJA010054194.1:0-11672 GCA_004027025.1 Myocastor coypus
CAAATTTGGGAAGTTTTCTGCTATTACTTCTGCCCATATTCTTTTTATATCATTTGTAGTGACTCCTTCTTTCTCATTGATTCGCATTAATCTCATGTTGTTCATTTTTGCATCGTCTTGCAGATGTTGAATTATTTTTCCCTGCATTCTGGTTGTTTTTAAAAGATCTTTTCTTACTCTTTCACTGGCTGCAACTGTGTCTTCAAGGTTCGAAACTCTATCTTCATTTTTGTTCATTCGGCTCTGCCAACTTGTGATCGAGATTTTATTTTCTTGTATATCTCTTTGAAACTGTTTCATGCGATCTATGCCTTTCCTATATTGCTCCAGCAGGGAGTCCATCATTTTTCTATTCTCCTCTAACTTTTTATCGATGTCTTCTTTAATAGTATTGAAGTCTGTCATTATGGTTATCCTTTCTCTAATACAGAGATTATTTCTGTTCTGTTCTCCTTTCTACTTTTGTGTAGTTGTTCCCCTACTTGGGATGTTATTGATTTAGGTATGTCTTTTTCAACTTTAGATATTATTTCTGCTCTGATGTCCTCTATACGTTTCTCCAGCCGTTTTTCCACTTCATGTATTTCTTTTTTTACTTCAGATGTTATCTCTGATCTCAGTTGCTCTATAAGTTTCTGCACTTGTTTGTCTGCCTCAGACGCTACCAATTCAGAGGTTTCATCTGTATGGTTCCTATTTTCTTCCATGATAGTGTCTTCTGTATTTGGTTTGGGTGGGCATGGGGCCTGAGATTGCCTCTTGCACCTTGTTGTTATCATTTTGTATGGAAGTGTCCTCTGCACTTTGGTGGCGTTATGCTGTGTCTATGAGCATTTGGTCTGGAGACTCCAAGCTGGTTCCTCTACAGAGGTTCCTGACTCTGTGCTGGAGCTCTGGCTGCTAGCTTCTGTGAATCCCGGCGGATGTGGTCTGTAGGTGGAGGTGGAGCTTTGGGATTGAGTAGTCCTGGTAGTCTCGTGGACCAGATCAGTTGCCAGACGAGATGTTTGATGGGTTCGGTGCTGGAGCTTGAGCTGGAGGCGTTCAAAAAAAAAGGGGGGGGGGAGCAGGGGAGGGGAAGGCAGGCGAAGGATCCTGGCCCAGCCAGCGCTTGGGCTTGGCTACCAGCGGTGCAGTTTGAGTCGGGGCTGGAACAGGAAGTTAGTCGCAGGAACGCAGAGGCGGGGCAGAGGGGCGCAGGCAGCTTACCCGCGGCGGGCGAGCGGGCTTGGCTACCAGCGGTGAGGTTTGGGTCGGGACTGGAACAGCAAGTTAGTCGCAGGAATGCAGAGGCGGGACACAGGGGCGCAGCGAGCTTACCCGCGGCGGTTGTGCGGACTTGGCTACGAGTGGTGAGGTTTGGGTCGGGCTGGGCATGGAATTTTGCATTACAGTGTGCCTGCTGGCATCTTTAGTGGTTCAGCCTCCTGGAAAGTGCGTTACTTTGAAATATGAGTAATTGATGACTTACATGTAATATGCAAATTTAAATGCATAAATCTTCTGAATGACAGACTAATTTATGTAATCTTATAAGAATATGGGATTAGGCATTAATTAAATATCTTCCAAAATGCCTTGATTTATTCACCTGTTCAGCTACTATCTTTATAAAGTAGTGAAGTACGGTTTAAATCATAATTTTACACATATCGACATCTCCTATTAAGTGGTCATTCTTTAAAAAGAAATCATGATATTTAAAGGAAGAAAACATTTTTCTAATTATAAAACTAATGCTGTTCTATTCCAATGGTTACATTTTGTCATGTGTGATGGATATAAAAAATAAAAGTGTGTTGAAAATTAATGACATAAACTTCAAATATATGTCATATATATTTTAGGTATTATGTCTTTTAACATGTCAAACTGAGTAACAGTAATTATCAATGAAATTTCATAGCACAGACTGTTAGAATATTCATCATGCATTCTATTTTTAAAGTATTAGTACCTTACAAGTAGCCAAAATACAGAGTTAATGGATATACAACTTTCTCCTTTTGCTTGGATATATTGTATGTATAGCTATAACTCTATGTGTGTAAAATAGTGTTTCAAATTTTAGGCATGAGCATAATGATGTAAAAAGAAGCTAATTAAAAGTCTTTATGCTAAAAGGCATTTTCAAATCAACCTACCTGATCAGATAATGAATCAAAAATTTAATGAATTTTAGTAAAGCCACATAATGTGTCCTATAATTGTTGTTAATTCTTCGAATACTGTTAATACTTTAAAAAATATAATTCACTCTGTTTATTTTACATGATTAATCACATTTCCTAAAAGTTATTTCACTAAAGAACTCATGAACAATAACTAGTAACTTTTTGTTTTTCCAACATGTTTTCTTTCTTTTAATTTATATTCAAGAGCTTAAATTTTTACTGCAGCAAATGGCTACATCTGCCTCATCATTTGAATATATTTTCCTCTTATGTATGGGTGGATTAATTGCACAATCCCTGGAGTCACATTTTATGGTTCAAAGTTGTAAATTTCCATCCTCAACTAAGTCTCAATCCCACTACTTGCTATGGGATGAGCAGAACTTTTAACTGTGCTTGTTTCAGCATTGTCATTAGAATGATTTTAGTGGAAAATAATTAGCTATAGTAAGTAGCTTACAGTTATTCATCTCCACTTTTCCTGTCATGTAGTCTTTTTTACCTAACAAGTTTTTATTTATTGCGCACTACTTGCACAACAGTTTCATTCATTTCTCACACTTTCATTCAGAATCTAATTCCCATGTATTGTCTTCCTATTCAGTTATGATCTAATCCTGATTCTTGGTTAAGGATTTGTCTCCTCAGTGATATGTACACTGATTCCTCCTTCTAATCCAGCTTTATTTCTCCTCAGTTTTCTTTTTTTATCAGCAGTCTTTTTTTTTAATTTTATTAATTTTTTTCTTGTTTCAGAACTTTTGTTTGTATGTTTGTTTGTTTGTTTATTATGGCCAGCTCAGCCTGCCCTGAGGGCAGGGCTGGCACAGCATTTGGTGTTGGGGATCGAACTGCAGTCCCAGTAACCGCCTAAGTTTTCCTAAGCAGGCACATTAGACCACTGAGCCATCCTGCCAGGCCCCTATCCATAGTCTTCATTGATTAAATATTATTTTATTTTCTCCAGACTTACTACTGTGGAACTTATAACGCTCTTAATTGGTTTCTGTCAAATATGTTGACTTAAAACTCATTTCTAGTGAGAAATCCTAACTACGTTATCTAATTGGGTTTTGTCAAGTTTGGATACTTGTTTCAACCTTGATAAAATAAATACACATTTATTTTCATCTCTGAAATACCCATGAGGCATTAGGACTTTTTACAAACCCCTAATTCTGTTTCTGTTTGGTCTTCCACTCTGAGGAGAGCCTTTTTCATTTTTCAGAAAGCAGATAATTTTTCTAATTTTGTGAAAGAAATGCAGAAAATAAAGTAGGCATCAGTTCAGACAGATGAGGGACATAGTGCTGGCCTTCTCGGGAGTTTTCAGTAATTCATTTCTTCAAGGCATACTTTCTCATTTCCAAATATAGATAATAAAACCCACATAACAGAAAATTTAGGGAAACAAACGAAGTTCAAGTGAACGCTAACATGTACCTAGACCCATCATAGGTATTAAATAACCACCAATTTTCCTTCTCTTAAATCATCTGGCAACAGTGACAAAACATAATGTACCTTACAAGAAATCAAAGTTCTTCTTTAACTAACATCTGAAATAGAAGCAACAATGAAAAGTTTCTCAGGAGCTATGTGGTACTATGTTTTAAATTTCTTCTTTAAGGGGATCAGAATATATAGATACTTCATTTTAACACATATTGTTTATTTTATAAAGGAAATGAGAGGGATCAAAATCAGGATACATCTGGTTTTGGTGTGTTGCAATCCAAATGTGAAAGTTATCTAAATCAAAATTCTTACGCTTCTGCAACTTTCATAGCTGAAGACATATTCTACCCAACATGGTCTCTATCAAATATATTGAATTAAAGCTTATTTCTAGGGGGACATTTTACCTCTCTGAATCTAAATGTATGTAAATGTTATATGTTATAAATATGAGGTAAAATTAACAATGTCAATAAGAGTGAAAATCAAGAGGATTTAGAGGAGGAGGGAAGGAAGCAGGAGAAAAGAACAGGATTAAGAAAGAATCACACTAGTAAAAAAAGATCTGTGCAAAGGATGTTTTGACAAGAAATCATGTCTGCATCTTGTACTCTGAACAACTGCAACGAAGACAACTATATTCAATGTATTAATTATTGTAAAAAACTGAAATTAAAAACTAAAAAAATCAAACTGTATTATGTACATGAACCTACCCCCCCCAAAATGATTAATTGCATACAATTCATAGCCATACTACTAATAATAAAAAGAAATACATAAAATGGGCATACCACCAAAAGCAAAAAACAAGTTTTCAAATATTCTGCACAAAGAAATTTTAAATATTAGAGGTAATGGATAACTTAACCAGCCTGATTTATTCAATTCACATTGTACCTCAGAAATATGTGCAACTGTTGGCAATCTAAAATAAAATAAAAATAAGTAAAAAATTCAAATTATAATAAGGGCATGTAACGGTAAGTCTTATTTGAATCATTGAAATTTTAAATGAGATAGTATGTACAAACACCTTAGAAAAAATGCCTTGTGTATACTAGTCATTAAACATTTCTTATTATTTCCTAAAGTGTAGAGATATGGTTAACAAAATGTGCTTCTGTAATATCAAATTGTGATAATCAAAGCACATATCTGCAAATTTGCTATCCTTAATCCAGTAGTATTTTTATCAAACTACACTCAAATTGAGATCTCATTTACTCTGTATAGAATTGAAGGCTATATATTCAGAATAATGTTACATGTCTTTGTATTTTACACATTTTAATAAAATAATAATTTCCTTAATATTTGAGTGCACAATTTGCAGGTTAAACTTTCTGTTGTTACCAACGGATACTATTTGATGTTAGACTTCCCATCTAGTAGATTCTTATGAATAAGTAATTGAAGATTCAGATTAATGTACAGAACATGTAAATTAATTTAAATTAATTTAAATACTTCAAATTTCTCATTTTCTGTTTAATAAAATATAAAATGTGGGGCTAGGAAGAGAGTTCAGTGAAATAAGTGGTTGCCTGGCAAGCACAAGGTCCTGAGTTCTATTCCTGGTACCACAAACAAAATCAAATATATATTAAAATAGAGAAAAATGCGAACAAAGGACAATATTACATGATACAGAATGATAAATCTGTATTGATTACATTAGTGGTTATAGTTAGGAATAATGTAGTGTACACTGAAAAATTGTTGAGAGTAAACTCAGAGTGCTATTGTCAAAAATGTATAAAGAAGTGAGGTAATTTTATATTAATTATTTTGGTTGAGCCATTCTGATATATAGATATGTAGATATATAGATACATAGATAGATAGATATTATATAATTGTATACCATAAAAATAAATACTTTTATATACTACTTCAACAAATGTGCGTGTTATATGTCACAAATCAAGGTTTACTTTAAACTGATTTCACTGTCACTTTTCTGATATTTTAGCAATAATATATCTTCTATTATTTGCTTAGATATGAAATATTCATTTTGTGCATTAAAATAGGAAAATATTTTCTTGTTGGTAAAAGAGAATTTTTCTGTTGATGGAATTTTAAAGTCTCCTTAAATGTATTCCTTTTTGTCTGAAAATATTGTAAAAAATATATTTATGCTGAAAGTGTCAGATAAGTACGTCTGATTTCTTTATTTTTTAAATTTTATTAATTTTAATAGAAAAGAAATAATAGTAAGACAGTTTTGAAACACGTTAGGACAGCCACAATAATTAATACAATGCATATTGTTGTCTTCATAGTAGTTGTTCAGAGTGCAAGATACAGACATATAACTTTTCTAAACACTATTAGTACAAATATTACTTCTCATTGAACTAAGAGAAATTAGTTGTACATATAGTCCATTATTCCATAATAGTGGGTTATCAGCAGAACTGGCAATTTCAGATGCTTTATCTGTTCTTATAAGTTTAATATCTGATACGTACTCTATCTGGTTCCTTTATAGCAAAGCCAGCCCTGAGATGGGACATGGTGGTGCATGTTTGTAATCCTAGCATTGGGGAAGCTGAGGCAGGAGGATCATTACAAGTCCAAGCTGTGTAGTGAGACTGTACCAAATATAACTAACTAACTAACTAAATAAATAAATAATTTTCAAAAATTAAATATCAAGGGCCAGCCAAAGAGCTCAGTGGATTAAAGCTCCTGTTTAGGCAAGTGCAAGGGACAAGGATTCAATCCCCTGCCTACCGTGACAGCCGCACCCCAGGGGCATGCTGAGATGGGGAATGAGTCTCAGCTTGGTAGCATGTCTGTAATCCTAGTTTGTGGGAGCCTAACACAGGCAGATCACTGAGTCTGATTTACATAGTGAGACCCTGTAGAACCAGTAGGCCCTTGTGTAAAATACAAACAAAATTAAACATCTTTTGACCTAAATGCATTTTATTTTGTTTTATTATTATTATTATTATTAATATTATTTTTGTGTGGGTGGTGGTCGTACAAGGGATCGAACTCAGGACATTGTGGTGACAGGCAAACACTTATTCCACTAAGCTATCTCCCTGGCCCGTTTGACCTAAATTTAGAAAGGAAGAAAAATGGATATAAGCATGAAATGAACAATGAATGCTACATTTATCTATATTTTTACTTATGGTTCAAAATTATTACCCCACTTTTACATTTTGAATAGGTTTTACTCAAAAAAGTGCTAAAACATTAGGGGGAAATGTCTTGACGATTATGTACTGAAATTCAGTGAAAGCAACATGCTGAGACAATAAACTATGTTAATTAATTATAAAATTGTTAGATGCATCACTAATTTCGTTGGTATTTGACAACTTATTAAGCATGAATGTTAAAGAATATATACCAAACAATGCTCTGTGTTGTGTTCCCACTCTCCGTCTGTTTCTCTGTCTCTCTGACTCTTTTCTTTGTGTGACTGTGCGCTTGTGTTTGCTACAACTCTCCTAGATAGGTCTTAGTGCTTCCAGTTTACATATTAAGAATCTGAAAGCTAAAATATTTGAAGAGCTTGCCTGATGTCAAACATCTAACCGAGTGTCAAAAGATTTGCAATAGATTCAGAGCTTCTGATACTATAAATATTTAAAAGTACTTGTTTCCATGTCACACAAATGTAGCAAATTATAAACTTTATAATACTAGAGCAATAAATAGGTGAAGGATGTGAGCTGTACTGTTTTATCAGTTCCCAAAGCACTTTTCATTTTTAGAATGGCACTAAGATAGAGCCATTCTTGCTTTCCCTGGCAAATGATCTGTTCAAAGATAGGCTCCCAAGTCAAGCTCTGGTCATAATTCTTGGAGATCTATTTGTTCTTGCCTTTTGACTTAGGTCACAACATTCTTTTATCCTATGATGATTGCAGTCTAAATACTCTATTCTGACGTCTCTATGGTTGTAAACTGCAAACTTCTGAATGGCAACAAAAATCACATGACAGCAAATAAACAGATGATATGAGAATGTACAGGAAAATACTGCTTTGGAATGTTGCACACATGGAATAAAGCCTTAGGAAAAGAAAAAGTATCAACAAAAGTTTTTAGTTTATGTTCTGCCAAAGCAAGCAGAACTGGCTTTTTAGATTTTGTTTGCTTTTAAGGACTGTCCTTGATTTCTAACTTCTCTTTATATTAGATTCTTTACTTGCTGGGTCAAATTTTAAACTGCAGTTTGATCTCTGGCATCACATTGCCATGCCAGTCCCTCCACCAGGAGCGCTGAACCAGCCACTGATACGATGCTGATGGTACATACCTGTCATCCTGTCACTGGGGAGGCTGAAAACAGAAGGATCACCGTGAGTCCAAGGTGCATAGTGAGACCATTGTACAAAACACATTAAAATAAGCAAAATAGTACAATTATTTTTAATGTTTTGTGACTAAACAACAGATATGTATTGTTGGCATGAGACTAAAATATCATATTTTTAGGATAAGTTCTCTTATTAGAATAATTTATTCATACTCAGTTATTTATCTAGAATAAACTAAAATAATTTTGTGAGGTATGAAACTAGTTAGTTTATTTACGTAAGCAAGGTGTTGATGTGTAAAAGGACTTTAAGGAATTAAACAAAATGGATTTCTTGATGATTGCTATTCTTTCTTCATTGAGATGGAATCTCAACATTATTTCAATTTATATCTCTCAAATTACCAATGATCCTGAACATTTTTCATGTATTTGTTTGTATTAGTTTTTCTTCATCTGACAACTGAATATTCATTTCATATGCCCATTTTTTATTTGGTCTTTTAATTTTGGTGGTTCTGACTTTTTTTTTAGTTCTTCATATGTTCTGTATATAATTTCTTTATATAAAGACTAACTAGCCATTTTTCCCAATTTGTTACTTGTCTTTCACTCTGTAGTGATTTCTCTGGATATGTAAAAGCATTCATCTAAGTTTAAACCCTAGTTGTTGATTCTTTGTAGTATAATCCATCTGATCTGGAATTTGTTCATAAAGTCTCAGATATATATATATATATATATATATATATATATATATATATATATGTCTTCAAGATTTCTACTTATTTTCTCTTCTAGTCTATTTAGTGTTTCTGTATTAATATATTAGGTCTTTGATCCATTTTGAATTTAATTCAGTACATGGGGATAGACAAGGTTCTAGTCTTAGGTTTTAGCATGTAAAAAAAGTCAGTTTTCACAGAACCATTCACTAAAGAAACCTTTTTTCAGTGAACATGTTTGGCCCCTTTGTCAAAGCTAAGGCAGCTGAGAGGGTTTCTAGTGGCATCTTCATCTTCTAATCTGTTTTGCTGATTCCCAAATTTGTTTCTCTACCAGTATCATGCTGATTTTGTCATAGTAGACTTGTAGTATAATTTCATGTCAGGGATTTTTATGCCTCTGAGTTGTATTTATTGCCCAGAATTGCTTTTGATATTCTAGTTCTCTTCTGTTTCTATAAGAACTGAACTCATCATACCACAGAGATATATGTGCATCACGTTTATAGCAAGACAATTTGTCATGGCTAAATCTCGGAGAGAACCCAAAAGCCCATCACGTGAGGAATGAATAAAAAAAAGATATGGCTTTTTTGTACAACAGAATATTATTTAGCTATAAACAATAAATTCAAGGTTTTTGTAGATAAGTTGATGCAGCTAGATACTATAATGGTACGTGAAATATAAATGAGATCCACATGTGCAATTATGTCATTAGTGTGATAACCTCAAAGAGCAATTAAAATAAAATGGTACAACACCTACTGTGAGAGGAAAAGAAATAATTCTATGGGAAGGAAAACTGAGATGAGAAAAAGGACAAATGAAAGCAAGAAAAGGATATATTTAGGTATATATGTGCAATTGTTTGGATAATTTTATTTTCAATTTCTTCTTGGCTTTGAAAAGAGCAGTAAATGTTTAAATATTTTTTTTTTCTTTTTACTCAGTTTTTTTCCTCCTTTTGAATAACTTATAACATCATTTTTTTGAGACAGTCTCTCAATGTAGTTCAGGCTGGCCTTGCCTCACTTTTGTAACACAGGCTGGTCTCAAACTCACACTGATCCTCCTGTCTCAGCCTCCCAAGTGCTGAGATTGTAGGTGTGCCCAGCATGAAAAATTCATTTGACATTATTGAATTCCCACTGCTTTATTTAGTGAAATCTGGTATCACTTTTCATGCCATATTTTTTTCTAACACTATTTTGTATTCTTTAAAATTTAAAGTTAAAAAATAGGAATATTTTCTCTAAACTTTTGAGGCAGATCACAAACAGGTAGATTTAATTAAAAACAAAACAACAACAACACCAAAAAAAAAAAAAAAAAGCGGACATTGTCATGGCTATAGCTCCACTGTCTAAACTTTACCTACCCAGCGTGCACAAGGACCGATGTTAGATCCCCAGTACCACATACTGTGCTGTCCTAGAATCACAGGTATGCCATGACAAAATGGGTGTAGTGGAAAATGCCCGTAATCTCAAGTGCTAGGTAGGCTGAGCCAAGATAACTATGGGTTTAAGCTGCATAACAAGAACCTTGGCCAAATAAATAAGTAAATAACTTTTAATATTAAAAACATGTTCCAACAGTTTGGTGTATTCAAGAAATGCAACTAATCCAAAATGTATTAATAAACCAAAAATTAAATGATGAAGAACAGTATTTCATATACAAGAGATATCATATAACTCTTCTGAAAGTGGCTTATCAATTAAACATTACCAGGTTCTAAGTTGTTCACCTTTCCTTGTGGTGTTAGATTCCTAGCTCTTCTTATCTGAAATAAAAAAGTGAACAAAACTTGCAAAAAAGCGGTGGTCAAGTTTACTTGAGAAATTAAAACATAAGCGTGAAGGAGAAACTAGACTTGTAGAGTACACTTGGGCTAAGTAAAATGAAGTAAAACAATAAATGAACATCCTGCAGTTACCAGGACAGGCTACTATGAAAAAAAGTCACGTTAGCAAGTTCTTGTTTCTGTGTCCTTTGCATATTTTTTTAAATTTAATTTTATTTTTCTCTTGTTTCACAACTTTTGTTTATTTATTTATTTTTATGGCGGGCTCAGCCTACCCTGAGGGCAGGGCTGGCGCAGCATGTGGTGCCGGGCATCAAACCAGATCCAACCGCGGTCCCTGCAGCCTCCTGCAGGCGCTTGAGACCACTGAGTCATCCTGCCTGGCCCATGCACTCTTCATATGTTGATGCAACCCAGGAGAATTTCTGTGTACAAGTCCTAAATTGTGCAACTTGGATACAAACCTTCAGGTTGATACGAAGACTAGATCATCCTATTGAAACCATGCTTGAGTTCTTACAAGTCCACATGCAGGGCTTTGTGAACTGTTTTGTAAAAGTATTCTGTGATCTTGTAAATGGTAAATTACTCCTAAATCCTGTGACCAGTTGTGACACACTCTAATCTCCTAACTGAATGCGAAGCTGAAAATAAACAGGAATCACAATTTTAAGTGCAGACAATGAAAACATCAAGATAAATCTGCTTAAAAGAGACCAAGCTTGTCAATGCATTTAATTAATGATACAATCCTATGAGAAGTCGTAATGCTCAAAAATATTTGTGCAGCAAATATTGAATCACCTATCTTCATTCAAGAGTTACTGCTGTACATAAAACGGAAAATTAATACTAACAAAATAATAGTGAGATATCTTTATTTTATGCTATAAAACAGATATCTTTATTTTATACATAGGCTTTATATTCCATTGATTTATATTTTTACCTTTTCAGCTCTATAAATTCATTCCATTTTCATGTCTTTTTCTTTTTTTTTTCAATTCTTTTATTGTTTAAATTTAACAATGGTTATATTACATATTTTCATCATCGGATCAGTTTAGATTAATACATATAGGTATATAAGATTCATCAAACAACTAAACATTAACCTTTCTAAATCCACATTACTTTTTTTTTCTTTTCCCCCTTTTTTTCTTTGAAAATTGACATATTGCATATTGTCCTCACAATCATTCTATAGAGTGCAGTGT